>JAUPTC010001536.1:0-23849 GCA_030762895.1 Sophora flavescens
GATCAAACAAGTCCATTTGGTCTACAATAGGTCAAAATATGTACATATTGTCCCAGTTAGGTCGTATATGACCTAATATGTCCAGTTGGTCTATATTAGGATCATACAAGTCCATTTGGGATCCAATATGACCTAAGATGTACATATTGTCCCAGTTAGGTCCTATATGACCTAAAATTTCCAGTTGGGCTCTATTAGTATCAAACAAGTCCATTTGTGCTCCAATAGGACCAAGAAGTACAAATTGGCCCAAGGTCCTATATGTCCTAAAAGTGCATTTTGTCCCTATTAGGATCAAACAAGTCCATTTGTGCTCCAATAGGACCCAAGAAGTACAAATTGGCACAGTTAGGTCCTATATGACCTAAAAGGTGCATTTTGGCTCTATTAGGATCAAACAAGTCTATTTGGGCTCCAATAGGACCAAAGAAGTAAAATTGGCCCGATTAGGTCCTATATGGCCTAAAAAAGTCCATTTGGGCTCTATTAGGATCAAACAAGTCCATTTGGGATCCAATATGACCAAAGAAGTACAAATTGGCCCAGTCAGGTCCTATATGTCCTAAAAAGTGCATTTTGGCCCTATTAGGATCAAACAAGTCCATTTGTGCTCCAATAGGACCAAAGAAGTACAAATTGGCCCAGTTAGGTCCTATATGACCTAAAAAGTCCATTTGGGCTCTATTAGGATCAAACAAGTCTATTTGGGCTCCATTAGGACCAAAGATGTACAAATTGGCCCATTAGGTCCTATATGACCTAAAAGTCCATTTGACCTCTATTAGGATCAAACAAGTCCATTTGGGCTCCAATAGGACCAAAGAAGTACAAATTGGCCCAGTTAGGTCCTATATGACCTAAAAAGTCCATTTGGGATCTATTAGGTTCAAACAAGTCCATTTGGGCTCCAATAGGACCAAAGAAGTACAAATTGGCCCAGTTAGGTCCTATATGACCGAAAATTTGATGTTGGGCTGTATTAGGATCAATCAAGTCCATTTGTGCTCCAATAGGACCAATGAAGTACAAATTGGCCCATTTGGTCTATATGACCTAAAAGTCCATTTGGGCTCTATTAGGATCAAACTAGTCCATTTGGGCTCCAATAGGACCAAAGAAGTTCAAATTGGCCCAAATAGGTCCTATATGACCTGAAAAGTCCATTTGGACTCTATTAGGATCAAACAAGTCCATTTGGGCTCCAATAGGACCAAAGAAGAACAAATTGGCCCAGTTAGGTCCTATATGACCTAAAAGGTGCATTTTGGCTCTATTAGGATCAAACAAGTCCATTTGGGCTCCAATAGGACCAAAGAAGTACAAATTGGCCCGATTAGGTCCTATATGACCTAAAAAGTCCATTTGGGCTCTATTAGGATCAAACAAGTCAATTTGGGCTCCAATAGGACCAAAGAAGTACAAATTGGCCCAGTTAAGTCCTATATGACCTAGAAAGTGCATTTTGGCTCTATTAGGATCAAACAAGTCCATTTGGGCTCCAATAGGACCAAAGAAGTACAAATTGGCCCAGATAGGTCCTATATGGGTCTATATGACCCAAAAAGTCCATTTGGGCTCTATTAGGACCAAACAAGTCAATTTGGGCTCCATTAGGACCAAAGATGTACAAATTGGCCCAGTTAGGTCATATATGAACTAAAATATCCATTTGGGCTCTATTAGGATCAAACAAGTCCATTTGGGCTCCAATAGGACCAAAGAAGTACAAATTGCATAGTTAGGTCCTTTATGACCTAACAAGTCCATTTGGGCTCTATTAGGATCAAACAAGTCCATTTGGGCTCTATTAGGGTCAAACAAGTCCATTTTGGCTCAGTTAGGAGCAAAGAAGTACAAATTGGCCCGATTAGGTCCTATATGACCTAAAAAGTCGATTTGGGCTCTATTAGGATCAAACAAGTTCATTTTGGGCTACAATAGGACCAAAGAAGTACAAATTTGCCCAGATCAGGTCCTATATGACCTAAAAACTGTATTTGGGCTCTATTAGGATCAAACAAGTCCATTTGGGCTCCAATAGGACCAAAGTAGTACAAATTGGCACGATTAGGTCCTATATGACCTAAAAGGTGCATTTTGGCTCTATTAGGATCAAACAAGTCTATTTGGGCTCCAATAGGACCAAAGAAGTACAAATTGGCCCAGATTAGGTCCTATATGACCTAAAAAGTCCATTTGGGCTCTATTAGGATCAAACAAGTCCATTTGGGATCCAATATGACCAAAGAAGTACAAATTGGCCCACTTAGGTCCTATATGACCTAAAAATTTCCAGTTGGGCTCTATTAGTATCAAACAAGTCCATTTGTGCTCCAATAGGACCAAAGAAGTACAAATTGGCCCGATCAGGTCCTATATGTCCTAAAAAGTGCATTTTGGCCCTATTAGGATCAAACAAGTCCATTTGTGCTCCAATAGGACCAAAGAAGTACAAATTGGCACGAGTTAGGTCCTATATGACCTAAAAGGTGCATTTTGGCTCTATTAGGATCAAACAAGTCTATTTGGGCTCCAATAGGACCAAAGAAGTACAAATTGGCCCGATTAGGTCCTATATGACCTAAAAAGTCCATTTGGGCTCTATTAGGATCAAACAAGTCCATTTGGGATCCAATATGACCAAAGAAGTACAAATTGGCCCACTTAGGTCCTATATGACCTAAAATTTCCAGTTGGGCTCTATTAGTATCAAACAAGTCCATTTGTGCTCCAATAGGACCAAAGAAGTACAAATTGGCCCAGTTAGGTCCTATATGTCCTAAAAAGTGCATTTTGGCCCTATTAGGATCAAACAAGTCCATTTGTGCTCCAATAGGACCAAAGAAGTACAAATTGGCCCAGAATAGGTCCTATATGACCTAAAAAGTCCATTTGGGCTCTATTAGGATCAAACAAGTCAATTTGGGCTCCAATAGGACCAAAGAAGTACAAATTGGCCCGATTAGGTCCTATATGACCTAAAAAGTGCATTTGGGCTCTATTAGCATCAAACAACTCCATTTGGGCTCCAATAGGACCGAAGAAGTACAAATTGGTCCAGATTGGTCCTATTTTACCTTAAAATTCCATTTGGGCTCTATTAGGGTCAAACAAGTCCATTTGGGCTCCGTTAGGACCAAAGAAGTACAAATTGGCCCGATTAGGTCCTATATGACCTAAAAAGTCGATTTGGGCTCTATTAGGATCAAACAAGTCAATTTGGGCTCCAATAGGACCAAAGAAGTACAAATTGGCCCGATTAGGTCCTATATGACCTAAAAAGTGCATTTTGGCTCTATTAGGATCAAACAAGTCCATTTGGGCTCCAATAGGACCAAAGAAGTACAAATTGGCCCAGAATAGGTCCAATATGGGTCCAAAAGTCCATTTGGGCTCTATTAGGATCAAACAAGTCCATTTGGGCTCCAATAGGATCAAAGAAGTACAAATTGACCCATTTAGGTCCTATATGACATAAAAAAGTCCATTTGGGCTCTATTAGGATCAAACAAGTCCATTTGGGCTCCAATAGGACCAAAGAAGTACAAATTGACCCAGTTAGGTCATATATGACCTAAAAAGTCCATTTGGGCTCTATCAGGATCAAACAAGTCTATTTGGGCTCCATTAGGACCAAAGATGTACAAATTGGCCCAGTTAGGTCCTATATGACCTAAAAAGTCCATTTGACCTCTATTAGGATCAAACAAGTCCATTTGGGCTCCAATAGGACCAAAGAAGTCCATTTGGGATCTATTAGGTTCAAACAAGTCCATTTGGGCTCCAATAGGACCAAAGAAGTACAAATTGGACCAGTTAGGTCCTATATGACCTAAAATTTCCAGTTGGGCTCTATTAGGATCAAACAAGTCCATTTGTGCTCCAATAGGACCAAAGAAGTACAAATTGGCCCAGTTTGGTCCTATATGACCTAAAAAGTCCATTTGGGCTCTATTAGGATCAAACTAGTCCATTTGGGCTCCAATAGGACCAAAGAAGTTCAAATTGGCCCAGATAGGTCCTATATGACCTGAAAAGTCCATTTGGACTCTATTAGGATCAAACAAGTCCATTTGGGCTCCAATAGGACCAAAGAAGAACAAATTGGCCCAGTTAGGTCCTATATGACCTAAAAGGTGCATTTTGGCTCTATTAGGATCAAACAAGTCCATTTGGGCTCCAATAGGACCAAAGAAGTACAAATTGGCCCAGATTAGGTCCTATATGACCTAAAAAGTCCATTAGTGCTAGATTAGGATCAAACAAGTCAATTTGGGCTCCAATAGGACCAAAGAAGTACAAATTGGCCCGATTAGGTCCTATATGACCTAGAAAGTGCATTTTGGCTCTATTAGGATCAAACAAGTCCATTTGGGCTCCAATAGGATCAAAGAAGTACAAATTGGCCCGAGATAGGTCCTATATGGGTCCTATATGACCAAAAAGTCCATTTGGGCTCTATTAGGATCAAACAAGTCAATTTGGGCTCCATTAGGACCAAAGATGTACAAATTGGCCCGATTAGGTCATATATGAACTAAAATATCTATTTGGGCTCTATTAGGATCAAACAAGTCCATTTGGGCTCCAATAGGACCAAAGAAGTACAAATTGCATAGTTAGGTCCTTTATGACCTAACAAGTCCATTTGGGCTCTATTAGGATCAAACAAGTCCATTTGGGCTCTATTAGGTTCAAACAATTCCATTTGGGCTCAGTTAGGACCAAAGAAGTACAAATTGGCCCAGTTAGGTACTATATGACATAAAAAATGGATTTGGGCTCTATTAGGATCAAACAAGTTCATTTGGGCTACAATAGGACCAAAGAAGTACAAATTTGACCAGACAGGTCCTATATGACCTAAAAAATGTATTTGGGCTCTATTAGGATCAAACAAGTCCATTTGGGCTCCAATAGGACCAAAGTAGTACAAATTGGCACAGTTAGGTCCTATATGACCTAAAAGGTGCATTTTGGCTCTATTAGGATCAAACAAGTCCATTTGGGCTCCAATAGGACCAAAGAAGTACAAATTGGCCCAGTTAGGTCCTATATGACCTAAAAAGTCCATTTGGGCTCTATTAGGATCAAACAAGTCCATTTGGGATCCAATATGACCAAAGAAGTACAAATTGGCCCACTTAGGTCCTATATGACCTAAAATTTCCAGTTGGGCTCTATTAGTATCAAACAAGTCCATTTGTGCTCCAATAGGACCAAAGAAGTACAAATTGGCCCAGTTAGGTCCTATATGTCCTAAAAAGTGCATTTTGGCCCTATTAGGATCAAACAAGTCCATTTGTGCTCCAATAGGACCAAAGAAGTACAAATTGGCCCAAGTTAGGTCCTATATGACCTAAAAAGTCCATTTGGGCTCTATTAGGATCAAACAAGTCAATTTGGGCTCCAATAGGACCAAAGAAGTACAAATTGGCCCAGTTAGGTCCTATATGATCTAAAAAGTGCATTTTGACTCTATTAGGATCAGACAAGTCCATTTGGGCTCCAATAGGACCAAAGAATTACAAATTGGCACAGATAGGTCCTATATGGGTCCTATATGACCCAAAAAGTCCATTTGGGCTCTATTAGGATCAAACAAGTCCATTTGGGCTCCAATAGGATCAAAGAAATACAAATTGACCCTGTTAGGTCCTATATGACATAAAAAGTCCATTTGGGCTCTATTAGGATCAAACAAGTCCATTTGGGCTCCAATAGGACCAAAGAAGTACAAATTGGCCCAGTTAAGTCCTATATGACCTAAAAAGTCCATTTGGGCTCTATTAGGATCAAACAAGTCAATTTGGGCTCCATTAGGACCAAAGATGTACAAATTGGCCCAGTTAGGTCCTATATGACCTAAAAAGTCCATTTGACCTCTATTAGGATCAAACAAGTCCATTTGGGCTCCAATAGGACCAAAGAAGTACAAATTGGCCCAGTTAGGTCCTATATGACCTAAAAAGTCCATTTGGGATCTATTAGGTTCAAACAAGTCCATTTGGGCTCCAATAGGACCAAAGAAGTACAAATTTGCCCGGTTAGGTCCTATTTGACCTAAAATTTCCAGTTGGGCTCTATTAGGATCAAACAAGTCCATTTGTACTCCAATAGGACCAAAGAAGTACAAATTGGCCCAGTTTGGTCCTATATGACCTAAAAAGTCCATTTAGGCTCTATTAGGATCAAACTAGTCCATTTGGGCTCCAATAGGACCAAAGAAGTTCAAATTGGCCCAGATAGGTCCTATATGACCTGAAAAGTCCATTTGGACTCTATTAGGATCAAACAAGTCCATTTGGGCTCCAATAGGACCAAAGAAGAACAAATTGGCCCAGTTAGGTCCTATATGACCTAAAAGGTGCATTTTGGCTCTATTAGCATCAAACAAGTCCATTTTGGCTCCAAAAGGACCAAAGAAGTACAAATTAGCCCAGATTAGGTCCTATATGACCTAAAAAGTCCATTTGGGCTCTATTAGGATCAAACAAGTCCATTTGGGATCCAATAGGACCAAAGAAGTACAAATTGGCCCACTTAGGTCCTATATGACCTAAAATTTCCGTTGGGCTCTATTAGGATCAAACAAGTCAATTTGTGCTCCAATAGGACCAAATAAGTACAAATTGGCCCAGTTAGGTCCTATATGTCCTAAAAAGTCCATTTTGTCTCTATTAGGATCAAACAAGTCCATTTGGGCTCCAATAGGACCAAAGAAGTACAAATTGGCCCATTAAGTCCTATATGACCTAAAAAAGTCCATTTGGGCTCTATTAGGATCAAACAAGTCAATTTGGGCTCCATTAGGACCAAAGATGTACAAATTGGCCCAGATTAGGTCCTATATGACCTAAAAAGTCCATTTGACCTCTATTAGGATCAAACAAGTCCATTTGGGCTCCAATAGGACCAAAGAAGTACAAATTGGCCCAGATAGGTCCTATATGGGTCCTATATGACCCAAAAAGTCCATTTGGGATCTATTAGGTTCAAACAAGTCCATTTGGGCTCCAATAGGACCAAAGAAGTACAAATTGGCCCAGTTAGGTCCTATTTGACCTAAAATTTCCAGTTGGGCTCTATTAGGATCAAACAAGTCCATTTGTGCTCCAATAGGACCAAAGAAGTACAAATTGGCCCAGTTTGGTCCTATATGACCTAAAAAATGTATTTGGGCTCTATTAGGATCAAACAAGTCCATTTGGGCTCCAATAGGACCGAAGAACAAATTGGCCCAGTTAGGTCCTATATGACCTAAAAAGTCCATTTGGGCTCTATTAGGATCAAACAAGTCAATTTGGGCTCCAATAGGACCAAAGACGTACAAATTGTCCCAGATAGGTCCTATATGACCTAAAAAGTCCATTTGGGCTCTATTAGGATCAAACAAGTCCATTTGGGCTCCAATAGGACCAAAGAAGTAGAAATTGGCCCAGATTGGTCCTATATGGGTCCTATATGACCAAAAAAGTCCATTTGGGCTCTATTAGGATCAAACAAGTCAATTTGGGCTCCATTAGGACCAAAGATGTACAAATTGGCCCGAGTTAGGTCATATATGAACTAAAATATCCATTTGGGCTCTATTAGGATCAAACAAGTCCATTTGGGCTCCAATAGGACCAAAGAAGTACAAATTGCCTAGTTAGGTCCTTTATGACCTAACACGTCCATTTGGGCTCTATGAGGATCAAACAAGTCCAGTTGGGCTCTATTAGGGTCAAACAAGTCCATTTGGGCTCCGTGAGTACCAAAGAAGTACAAATTGGCCCAGTTAGGTCCTATATGACCTAAAAAGTCGATTTGGGCTCTATTAGGATCAAACACGTTCATTTGGGCTACAATAGGACCAAAGAAGTACAAATTTGCCCAGTCAGGTCCTATATGACCTAAAAAAATGTATTTGGGCTCTATTAGGATCAAACAAGTCCATTTGGGCTCCAATAGGACCAAAGTAGTACAAATTGGCACAGATTAGGTCCTATATGACCTAAAAGGTGCATTTTGGCTCTATTAGGATCAAACAAGTCTATTTGGGCTCCAATAGGACCAAAGAAGTACAAATTGGCCCAGTTAGGTCCTATATGACCTAAAAAGTCCATTTGGGCTCTATTAGGATCAAACAAGTCCATTTGGGATCCAATATGACCAAAGAAGTACAAATTGGCCCACTTAGGTCCTATATGACCTAAAATTTCCAGTTGGGCTCTATTAGTATCAAACAAGTCCATTTGTGCTCCAATAGGACCAAAGAAGTACAAATTGGCCCAGTTAGGTCCTATATGTCCTAAAAAGTGCATTTTGGCCCTATTAGGATCAAACAAGTCCATTTGTGCTCCAATAGGACCAAAGAAGTACAAATTGGCCCAGATAGGTCCTATATGACCTAAAAAGTCCATTTGGGCTCTATTAGGATCAAACAAGTCAATTTGGGCTCCAATAGGACCAAAGAAGTACAAATTGGCCCAGTTAGGTCCTATATGACCTAAAAAGTGCATTTTGGCTCTATTAGGATCAGACAAGTCCATTTGGGCTCCAATAGGACCAAAGAATTACAAATTGGCCCAGATAGGTCCTATATGGGTCCTATATGACCCAAAAAGTCCATTTGGGCTCTATTAGGATCAAACAAGTCCATTTGGGCTCCAATAGGATCAAAGAAGTACAAATTGACCCTGTTAGGTCCTATATGACATAAAAAGTCCATTGGGGCTCTATTAGGATCAAACAAGTCCATTTGGGCTCCAATAGGACCAAAGAAGTACAAATTGGCCCAGTTAAGTCCTATATGACCTAAAAAGTCCATTTGGGCTCTATTAGGATCAAACAAGTCAATTTGGGCTCCATTAGGACCAAAGATGTACAAATTGGCCCAGTTAGGTCCTATATGACCTAAAAAGTCCATTTGACCTCTATTAGGATCAAACAAGTCCATTTGGGCTCCAATAGGACCAAAGAAGTACAAATTGGCCCAGTTAGGTCCTATATGACCTAAAAAGTCCATTTGGGATCTATTAGGTTCAAACAAGTCCATTTGGGCTCCAATAGGACCAAAGAAGTACAAATTGGCCCAGTTAAGTCCTATATGACCTAAAAAGTCCATTTGGGCTCTATTAGGATCAAACAAGTCAATTTGGGCTCCATTAGGACCAAAGATGTACAAATTGGCCCAGTTAGGTCCTATATGACCTAAAAAGTCCATTTGACCTCTATTAGGATCAAACAAGTCCATTTGGGCTCCAATAGGACCAAAGAAGTACAAATTGGCCCAGTTAGGTCCTATATGACCTAAAAAGTCCATTTGGGATCTATTAGGTTCAAACAAGTCCATTTGGGCTCCAATAGGACCAAAGAAGTACAAATTGGCCCAGTTAGGTCCTATTTGACCTAAAATTTCCAGTTGGGCTCTATTAGGATCAAACAAGTCCATTTGTACTCCAATAGGACCAAAGAAGTACAAATTGGCCCAGTTTGGTCCTATATGACCTAAAAAGTCCATTTAGGCTCTATTAGGATCAAACTAGTCCATTTGGGCTCCAATAGGACCAAAGAAGTTCAAATTGGCCCAGATAGGTCCTATATGACCTGAAAAGTCCATTTGGACTCTATTAGGATCAAACAAGTCCATTTGGGCTCCAATAGGACCAAAGAAGAACAAATTGGCCCAGATTAGGTCCTATATGACCTAAAAGGTGCATTTTGGCTCTATTAGCATCAAACAAGTCCATTTTGGCTCCAAAAGGACCAAAGAAGTACAAATTAGCCCAGTTAGGTCCTATATGACCTAAAAAGTCCATTTGGGCTCTATTAGGATCAAACAAGTCCATTTGGGATCCAATAGGACCAAAGAAGTACAAATTGGCCCACTTAGGTCCTATATGACCTAAAATTTCCAGTTGGGCTCTATTAGGATCAAACAAGTCAATTTGTGCTCCAATAGGACCAAATAAGTACAAATTGGCCCAGTTAGGTCCTATATGTCCTAAAAAGTGCATTTTGGCTCTATTAGGATCAAACAAGTCCATTTGGGCTCCAATAGGACCAAAGAAGTACAAATTGGCCCAGTTAAGTCCTATATGACCTAAAAAGTCCATTTGGGCTCTATTAGGATCAAACAAGTCAATTTGGGCTCCATTAGGACCAAAGATGTACAAATTGGCCCAGTTAGGTCCTATATGACCTAAAAAAGTCCATTTGACCTCTATTAGGATCAAACAAGTCCATTTGGGCTCCAATAGGACCAAAGAAGTACAAATTGGCCCAGTTAGGTCCTATATGACCTAAAAAGTCCATTTGGGATCTATTAGGTTCAAACAAGTCCATTTGGGCTCCAATAGGACCAAAGAAGTACAAATTGGCCCGATTAGGTCCTATTTGACCTAAAATTTCCAGTTGGGCTCTATTAGGATCAAACAAGTCCATTTGTACTCCAATAGGACCAAAGAAGTACAAATTGGCCCAGTTTGGTCCTATATGACCTAAAAAGTCCATTTGGGCTCTATTAGGATCAAACAAGTCCATTTGGGCTCCAATAGGACCAAAGAAGTACAAATTGGCCCAGTTAGGTCCTATATGACCTAAAAAGTCCATTTGGGCTCTATTAGGATCAAACAAGTCAATTTGGGCTCCAATAGGACCAAAGAAGTACAAATTGGCACGTTTAGGTGCTTTATGCCGTAGAATGTGCATTTTGGCTCTATTAGGATCAAACAAGTCCATTTGGGCTCCAATAGGATCAAAGAAGTACAAATTGGCCCAGATAGGTCCTATATGGGTCCTATATGACCCAAAAAGTCCATTTGGGCTCTATTAGGATCAAACAAGTCAATTTGGGCTCCATTAGGACCAAAGATGTACAAATTGGCCCGATTAGGTCATATATGAACTAAAATATCCATTTGGGCTCTATTAGGATCAAACAAGTCCATTTGGGCTCCAATAGGACCAAAGATGTACAAATTGCATAGTTAGGTCCTTTATGACCTAACAAGTCCATTTGGGCTCTATTAGGATCAAACAAGTCCATTTGGGCTCTATTAGGGTCAAACAAGTCCATTTGGGCTCCGTTAGGACCAAAGAAGTACAAATTGGCCCAATTAGGTCCTATATGACCTAAAAAGTCGATTTGGGCTCTATTAGGATCAAACAAGTTCATTTGGGCTACAATAGGACCAAAGAAGTACAAATTTGCCCGATCGGGTCCTATATGACCTAAAAAATGTATTTGGGCTCTATTAGGATCAAACAAGTCCATTTGGGCTCCAATAGGACCAAAGTAGTACAAATTGGCACAGTTAGGTCCTATATGACCTAAAAGGTGCATTTTGGCTCTATTAGGATCAAACAAGTCTATTTGGGCTCCAATAGGACCAAAGAAGTACAAATTGGCCCAGTTAGGTCCTATATGACCTAAAAAGTCCATTTGGGCTCTATTAGGATCAAACAAGTCCATTTGGGATCCAATATGACCAAAGAAGTACAAATTGGCCCACTTAGGTCCTATATGACCTAAAATTTCCAGTTGGGCTCTATTAGTATCAAACAAGTCCATTTGTGCTCCAATAGGACCAAAGAAGTACAAATTGACCCAGTTAGGTC
This sequence comes from Sophora flavescens, assembly GCA_030762895.1. NCBI lineage: Eukaryota > Viridiplantae > Streptophyta > Magnoliopsida > Fabales > Fabaceae > Sophora > Sophora flavescens. The sequence continues at coordinate 11,605 of JAUPTC010001536.1, forward strand.
CTATATGTCCTAAAAAGTGCATTTTGGCCCTATTAGGATCAAACAAGTCCATTTGTGCTCCAATAGGACCAAAGAAGTACAAATTGGCCCAGATAGGTCCTATATGACCTAAAAAGTCCATTTGGGCTCTATTAGGATCAAACAAGTCAATTTGGGCTCCAATAGGACCAAAGAAGTACAAATTGGCCCAGTTAGGTCCTATATGACCTAAAAAGTGCATTTTGGCTCTATTAGGATCAGACAAGTCCATTTGGGCTCCAATAGGACCAAAGAATTACAAATTGGCCCAGATAGGTCCTATATGGGTCCTATATGACCCAAAAAGTCCATTTGGGCTCTATTAGGATCAAACAAGTCCATTTGGGCTCCAATAGGATCAAAGAAGTACAAATTGACCCTGTTAGGTCCTATATGACATAAAAAGTCCATTTGGGCTCTATTAGGATCAAACAAGTCCATTTGGGCTCCAATAGGACCAAAGAAGTACAAATTGGCCCAGTTAAGTCCTATATGACCTAAAAAGTCCATTTGGGCTCTATTAGGATCAAACAAGTCAATTTGGGCTCCATTAGGACCAAAGATGTACAAATTGGCCCAGTTAGGTCCTATATGACCTAAAAAGTCCATTTGACCTCTATTAGGATCAAACAAGTCCATTTGGGCTCCAATAGGACCAAAGAAGTACAAATTGGCCCAGTTAGGTCCTATATGACCTAAAAAGTCCATTTGGGATCTATTAGGTTCAAACAAGTCCATTTGGGCTCCAATAGGACCAAAGAAGTACAAATTGGCCCAGTTAGGTCCTATTTGACCTAAAATTTCCAGTTGGGCTCTATTAGGATCAAACAAGTCCATTTGTACTCCAATAGGACCAAAGAAGTTTGGTCCTATATGACCTAAAAAGTCCATTTGGGCACTATTAGGATCAAACAAGTCCATTTGGGCTCCAATAGGACCAAAGAAGTACAAATTGGCCCAGTTAGGTCCTATATGACCTAAAAAGTCCATTTGGGCTCTATTAGGATCAAACAAGTCAATTTGGGCTCCAATAGGACCAAAGAAGTACAAATTGGCCCAGTTAGGTCCTATATGACCTAGAAAGTGCATTTTGGCTCTATTAGGATCAAACAAGTCCATTTGGGCTCCAATAGGATCAAAGAAGTACAAATTGGCCCAGATAGGTCCTATATGGGTCCTATATGACCCAAAAAGTCCATTTGGGCTCTATTAGGATCAAACAAGTCAATTTGGGCTCCATTAGGACCAAAGATGTACAAATTGGCCCAGTTAGGTCATATATGAACTAAAATATCCATTTGGGCTCTATTAGGATCAAACAAGTCCATTTGGGCTCCAATAGGACCAAAGAAGTACAAATTGCATAGTTAGGTACTTTATGACCTAACAAGTCCATTTGGGCTCTATTAGGATCAAACAAGTCCATTTGGGCTCTATTAGGGTCAAACAAGTCCATTTGGGCTCCGTTAGGACCAAAGAAGTACAAATTGGCCCAGTTAGGTCCTATATGACCTAAAAAGTCGATTTGGGCTCTATTAGGATCAAACAAGTTCATTTGGGCTACAATAGGACCAAAGAAGTACAAATTGGCCCAGTTACGTCCTATATGACCTAAAAAGTCCATTTGGGCTCTATTAGGATCAAACAAGTCAATTTGGGCTCCATTAGGACCAAAGATGTACAAATTGGCCCAGTTAGGTCCTATATGACCTAAAAAGTCCATTTGACCTCTATTAGGATCAAACAAGTCCATTTGGGCTCCAATAGGACCAAAGAAGTACAAATTGGCCCAGTTAGGTCCTATATGACCTAAAAAGTCCATTTGGGATCTATTAGGTTCAAACAAGTCCATTTGGGCTCCAATAGGACCAAAGAAGTACAAATTGGCCCAGTTAGGTCCTATTTGACCTAAAATTTCCAGTTGGGCTCTATTAGGATCAAACAAGTCCATTTGTACTCCAATAGGACCAAAGAAGTACAAATTGGCCCAGTTTGGTCCTATATGACCTAAAAAGTCCATTTGGGCTCTATTAGGATCAAACTAGTCCATTTGGGCTCCAATAGGACCAAAGAAGTTCAAATTGGCCCGAGCTAGGTCCTATATGACCTGAAAAGTCCATTTGGACTCTATTAGGATCAAACAAGTCCATTTGGGCTCCAATAGGACCAAAGAAGAACAAATTGGCCCAGTTAGGTCCTATATGACCTAAAAGGTGCATTTTGGCTCTATTAGCATCAAACAAGTCCATTTTGGCTCCAAAAGGACCAAAGAAGTACAAATTAGCCCAGTTAGGTCCTATATGACCTAAAAAGTCCATTTGGGCTCTATTAGGATCAAACAAGTCCATTTGGGATCCAATAGGACCAAAGAAGTACAAATTGGCCCACTTAGGTCCTATATGACCTAAAATTTCCAGTTGGGCTCTATTAGGATCAAACAAGTCAATTTGTGCTCCAATAGGACCAAATAAGTACAAATTGGCCCAGTTAGGTCCTATATGTCCTAAAAAGTGCATTTTGGCTCTATTAGGATCAAACAAGTCCATTTGGGCTCCAATAGGACCAAAGAAGTACAAATTGGCCAAGTTAAGTCCTATATGACCTAAAAAGTCCATTTGGGCTCTATTAGGATCAAACAAGTCAATTTGGGCTCCATTAGGACCAAAGATGTACAAATTGGCCCAGTTAGGTCCTATATGACCTAAAAAGTCCATTTGACCTCTATTAGGATCAAACAAGTCCATTTGGGCTCCAATAGGACCAAAGAAGTACAAATTGGCCCAGTTAGGTCCTATATGACCTAAAAAGTCCATTTGGGATCTATTAGGTTCAAACAAGTCCATTTGGGCTCCAATAGGACCAAAGAAGTACAAATTGGCCCAGTTAGGTCCTATTTGACCTAAAATTTCCAGTTGGGCTCTATTAGGATCAAACAAGTCCATTTGTACTCCAATAGGACCAAAGAAGTACAAATTAGCCCAGTTTGGTCCTATATGACCTAAAAAGTCCATTTGGGCTCTATTAGGATCAAACAAGTCCATTTGGGCTCCAATAGGACCAAAGAAGTACAAATTGGCCCAGTTAGGTCCTATATGACCTAAAAAGTCCATTTGGGCTCTATTAGGATCAAACAAGTCAATTTGGGCTCCAATAGGACCAAAGAAGTACAAATTGGCCCAGTTAGGTCCTATATGACCTAGAAAGTGCATTTTGGCTCTATTAGGATCAAACAAGTCCATTTGGGCTCCAATAGGATCAAAGAAGTACAAATTGGCCCAGATAGGTCCTATATGGGTCCTATATGACCCAAAAAGTCCATTTGGGCTCTATTAGGATCAAACAAGTCAATTTGGGCTCCATTAGGACCAAAGATGTACAAATTGGCCCAGTTAGGTCATATATGAACTAAACTATCCATTTGGGCTCTATTAGGATCAAACAAGTCCATTTGGACTCCAATAGGACCAAAGAAGTACAAATTGCATAGTTAGGTCCTTTAAGACCTAACAAGTCCATTTGGACTCTATTAGGATCAAACAAGTCCATTTGGGCTCTATTAGGGTCAAACAAGTCCATTTGGGCTGCGTTAGGACCAAAGAAGTACAAATTGGCCCAGTTAGGTCCTATATGACCTAAAAAGTCGATTTGGGCTCTATTAGGATCAAACAAGTTCATTTGGGCTACAATAGGACAAAAGAAGTACAAATTTGCCCAGTCAGGTCCTATATGACCTAAAAAATGTATTTGGGCTCTATTAGGATCAAACAAGTCCATTTGGGCTCCAATAGGACCAAAGTAGTACAAATTGGCACAGTTAGGTCCTATATGACCTAAAAGGTGCATTTTGGCTCTATTAGGATCAAACAAGTCTATTTGGGCTCCAATAGGACCAAAGAAGTACAAATTGGCCCAGTTAGGTCCTATATGACCTAAAATTTCCAGTTGGGCTCTATTAGTATCAAACAAGTCCATTTGTGCTCCAATAGGACCAAAGAAGTACAAATTGGCCCAGTTAGGTCCTATATGTCCTAAAAAGTGCATTTTGGCCCTATTAGGATCAAACAAGTCCATTTGTGCTCCAATAGGACCAAAGAAGTACAAATTGGCCCAGATAGGTCCTATATGACCTAAAAAGTCCATTTGGGCTCTATTAGGATCAAACAAGTCAATTTGGGCTCCAATAGGACCAAAGAAGTACAAATTGGCCCAGTTAGGTCCTATATGACCTAAAAAGTGTATTTTGGCTCTATTAGGATCAGACAAGTCCATTTGGGCTCCAATAGGACCAAAGAATTACAAATTGGCCCAGATAGGTCCTATATGGGTCCTATATGACCCAAAAAGTCCATTTGGGCTCTATTAGGATCAAACAAGTCCATTTGGGCTCCAATAGGATCAAAGAAGTACAAATTGACCCTGTTAGGTCCTATATGACATAAAAAGTCCATTTGGGCTCTATTAGGATCAAACAAGTCCATTTGGGCTCCAATAGGACCAAAGAAGTACAAATTGGCCCAGTTAAGTCCTATATGACCTAAAAAGTCCATTTGGGCTCTATTAGGATCAAACAAGTCAATTTGGGCTCCATTAGGACCAAAGATGTACAAATTGGCCCAGTTAGGTCCTATATGACCTAAAAAGTCCATTTGACCTCTATTAGGATCAAACAAGTCCATTTGGGCTCCAATAGGACCAAAGAAGTACAAATTGGCCCAGTTAGGTCCTATATGACCTAAAAAGTCCATTTGGGATCTATTAGGTTCAAACAAGTCCATTTGGGCTCCAATAGGACCAAAGAAGTACAAATTGGCCCAGTTAGGTCCTATTTGACCTAAAATTTCAGATTGGGCTATATTAGGATCAAACAAGTCCATTTGTACTCCAATAGGACCAAAGAAGTACAAATTGGCCCAGTTTGGTCCTATATGACCTAAAAAGTCCATTTGGGCTCTATTAGGATCAAACTAGTCCATTTGGGCTCCAATAGGACCAAAGAAGTTCAAATTGGCCCAGATAGGTCCTATATGACCTGAAAAGTCCTTTTGGACTCTATTAGGATCAAACAAGTCCATTTGGGCTCCAATAGGACCAAAGAAGAACAAATTGGCCCAGTTAGGTCCTATATGACCTAAAAGGTGCATTTTGGCTCTATTAGCATCAAACAAGTCCATTTTGGCTCCAAAAGGACCAAAGAAGTACAAATTAGCCCAGTTAGGTCCTATATGACCTAAAAAGTCCATTTGGGCTCTATTAGGATCAAACAAGTCCATTTGGGATCCAATAGGACCAAAGAAGTACAAATTGGCCCACTTAGGTCCTATATGACCTAAAATTTCCAGTTGGGCTCTATTAGGATCAAACAAGTCAATTTGTGCTCCAATAGGACCAAATAAGTACAAATTGGCCCAGTTAGGTCCTATATGTCCTAAAAAGTGCATTTTGGCTCTATTAGGATCAAACAAGTCCATTTGGGCTCCAATTGGACCAAAGAAGTACAAATTGACCCAGTTAGTTCCTATATGACCTAAAAAGTCCATTTGGGCTCTATTAGGATCAAACAAGTCCATTTGGGCTCCAATAGGACCAAAGAAGTACAAATTGGCCCAGATAGGTCCTATATGACCTAAAAAGTCCATTTGGGCTCTATTAGGATCAAACAAGTCAATTTGGGCTCCAATAGGACCAAAGATGTACAAATTGGCCCAGTTAGGTCATATATGACCTAAAATGTCCATTTGGGCTCTATTAGGATCAAACAAATCCATTTGGGCTCCAATAGGACCAAAGAAGTACAAATTGCATAGTTAGGTCCTTTATGACCTAACAAGTCCATTTGGGCTCTATTAGGATCAAACAAGTCCATTTGGGATCTATTAGGGTCAAACAAGTCCATTTGGGCTCCATTATGACCAAAGAAGTACAAATTGGCCTAGTTAGGTCCTATATGACCTAAAAAGTCCATTTCGGCTCTATTAGGATCAAACTAGTCCATTTGGGCTACAGTAGGTCCAAATAAGTACAAATTGGCCCAATTTGGTCCTATATGACCTAAAAATTGCATTTGGGCTCTATTAGGATCAAACAAGTCCATTTGGGCTCCAATAGGACCAAAGTAGTACAAATTGGCACAGTTAGGTCCTTTATGACCTAACAAGTCCATTTGGGATATATTAGGATCAAACAAGTCCCATTGGGCTCTATTAGGGTCAAACAAGTCCATTTGGGCTCCATTAGGACCAAAGAAGTACAAATTGGCCCAGTTAGGTCCTATATGACCTAAAAAGTCCATTTGGGCTCTATTAGGATCAAACAAGTCCATTTGGGGTCCAATAAGACCAAAGAAGTACAAATTGACCCAGTAGGGTCATATATGACCTAAAAAGTGCATTGTGGCTCTATTAGGATCAAACAAGTCCATTTGGGCTCCAATAGGACCAAAGAAGTACAAATTGGCCAAGTTAGGTCCTATATGACCTAAAAAGTGCATTTGGGCTCTATTAGCATCAAACAACTCCATTTGGGCTCCAATAGGACCGAAGAAGTACAAATTGGTCCAGATTGGTCCTATTTTACCTTAAAATTCCATTTGGGCTCTATTTGGATCAAACAAGTCCATTTGGGCACCAATAGGACAAAAGAAGTACAAATTGGCCCATTTAGGTCCTATATGACCTAAAAAGTGCATTTTGGCTCTATTAGGATCAAACAAGTCCATTTGGGCTCCAATAGGACCAAAGAAGTACAAATTGGCCCAGATTAGGTCCTATATGACCTAAAAAAGTCTATTTGGGCTCTATTAGGATCAAACAAGTCCATTTGGGCTTCAATAGGACCAAAGAAGTACAAATTGGCCCACTTAGGTCCTATATGACCTAAAAAGTCCATTCGGGATCTATTAGGATCAAACAAGTCCATTTGGGATCTATTAGGATCAAACAAGTCCATTTGGGCTCCAATAGGACCAAAGAAGTACAAATTGGCACAGTTAGGTCCTTTATGACCTAACAAGTCCATTTGGGCTCTATTAGGATCAAACAAGTCCATTTGGGATCTATTAGGGCCAAACAGGTCCATTTGGGCTCCATTAGGACCGAAGAAGTACAAATTGGCCCAGTTAGGTCCTATATGACCTAAAAAGACCATTTGGGCTCTATTAGGATCAAACAAGTCCAATTGGGCTCCAATAGGACCAAAGAAGTACAAATGGGCACAGTTAGGTCCTTTATGACCTAACAAGTCCATTTGGGCTTGATGAGCCTCTGTTTGACTGGTTTTATAACTAGTCAAGACCTTGGCTTTGTGCTTATTTTATATCATTTTCACCCAAATTAGACTTGATTGTCCTTAAGTAAGATTTTGAGTCTGTAAAGTGTTTTTAGGTTAATTTAGTTGATTTAAAGTTAAATAAAATACTTATTGTTATTTCTTATTTTCAGGTAATAAAAATGAATAAAACTGGTTCGCCCCGCGAAGAAGATCTCGCCCCGCGAGTATTGTAACTCTGAAAAGTCAGAGACGGTCACGGCTTGCCCGTGTTGAAGATCACGGCTGTGGCAGTTTTGAAGTTGAAGCGTTCGCCTCGCGAGCATCCATTCGCCTCGCGAGTCTGGAAGTCAGAATATAATTGCTGTCACTGGAACCTGAACTGGTCATGAAGATTGGGCCATAACTTGGGCTGTAGATGTCGGTTGGAACTGAAACCGGTGGCAAATGAAAGATCAAACAAAGAGCTTTAACCCTCATGAAGACCATTATTCCAAACAGAGCCGTTTTGAAGGGCTTTAATCCATGTGAAGTCAGAGGCGTTTCAGCTGCCCTATGAGTTGAATGTGGACATAACTCCCTCATCTTAATTCATAATTAAGCAAATTAAGTGGCTTTGGAAAGCTAAGAGTCAGAGGTTGAAGTTAATAAAAGGAGCATTCAGATATTGAGAGAGGAGTTAGTCATAGTTAGTCATAGTTAGTCATAGTTAGTCATAGTAAGTCAGAGTTAGCCAGTTTTGGCTAGTCTTTGATAGATAGTAGTTAGTAGTAGTAGTTTATTTTCCTTTCTTTTCTTTTGTGTTTAAGTCTGTAATGGAGAACTAGTCTCCTTGATTAATCTACTGGGATTGGTTTCCATTTACATTTGAGGTTCTGTATTTCCTGTTTTTATTGCTTTTCTCTTTTCAATGCAATGCTATATGTTTCTGTTTGTTATTTTAGGAATGTATAGTGTTGTATTGATTCATTTCGGTGATGTTATGTTTCTATACTTAATCGCGTTTGTTATTTCGCATGTGTTCATTCATGTTCGTTTGTTCAGGAGAGCTTAACCCCGTTTGTTATTTCGGGAATAGGAACATACATCCGTAGTAGTGAATTTCGTTTGTTATTTGTTGCTACAACCGGGAGGGGATTAGAATCTGCTTAGGGCTTGGATTTACATGAACCAATGATAGTGGGAAACCAAGAACAGTAGGTTAATCGTCTTTAGTTTATTTGCTATTCTCTTTAACTGCTTTGTTTTCATTGTTTTGTTTTCTTTATTTTATTTCAATCCAAAACCCCCCCAAAACTAACTTTTGATTTTCTGTTAATAATAACAACGCCTAAGAGTCCTTGAGAGACGATATCCGAGTTGTCGCTCCCTATCTGCATTATTTTGTAAACGCTCGTTCTTTTTGGCGCGTGGCGACAGCGCGGTCAAAAATTGGCGCCGTTGCCGGGGACTCTGGTTTGTTGTTATTAGCAGAAAATATTTTGTAAAAAAAAAAAATTTATTTGCTAATTAGTTTTGTTTGCATTGTCTGGTTGTGAATTCTGCCCCATGGATAATTATATGCGAAATTATGTGCCTAATGTTTATTATGAGCAACCATGCATGTATTATCCTAATTTTAATGAGCCACCACCATACTATCCTAGCCAAGTGACCACCTCTGCACCTTCCGAATCTTCACAGAGCACCTTGGATGAGATTGCTTCAATGCTACAACAAATGGAAGAGAACAATCAATGGATGGCATACAATCTTGAATTTCAACAGAGGATGGAGGCAATGGAGGCAAGTAATCGTGAAGCCCAACAGAGGGACCAAGCTGAATCTCAAAAGTTGTGGGCTCTAATTGATCAAGTTACCGCCAACTCAGCTGCAATGCGAACTCCACAGCCCCTTGAGGAACATAAGGATTCACAGATGGTTATTCCTGAAAATACTTTTGATAATAATTCTGATGATAATGTTTCTGTTGATGATGGTTTATGTGTTGAATCCCCTGATCCTAATGCTTGTTATTGTGATGGAACTGCTTTGTGTGTAGAATGTTTTACAGGTTTATACTTTTCAGGAAAAATAGAAAATGCAGATCGTTTTGCAGGTTTATTTGTTTCAAGAAACTTAGAAAAGGAGGATCAAGAGGACATCTGCTCCCCCGTGCCTGAAGATAAAGAAGAACCTTTGGGAGTAGATGATTCAAGTAAAACAATTGAATGTGTTGAGAGTAATGGGGTGGATGCACTGTGTGAAGAATTCCCAGACATTCTAACTTTTTCTGATTCATTTTCTTGTAATATATGTACTAACTCTAACCTTTGTTTGGTGTGTGCTGAAATTTCTGCGTGTATAGTAGGTGAAAAATTTGTTAGTGCAGTGGATGAAGACATTGCAGAAGTTGAAGCAACACCAGTAACATTCTCTAACTGTTTACCACTTCCCCCTGAGGAACCAGCTCTGGATTTTGCACCCTTGGATTTGGCACCTGGCCACCCAAGAGGTTGAGCCCCGATTCTATTGGGAGGATTTTATGGACAAAGTTGAAAGAGAGGTCAACTGTGACCTGAAGGGGAGTGAGAAGTCCGCCGCACTCAGCGAGGTTATTATAATTGTCAAGTGCTCACCTCCGCATCAAAGCTGCAAGTTAGGGAGGCTTGGAATGAACTTCAGTCCTTTGGCCATCACGTGGGCCTTATGCTACAAGCAATGGGATCCTGGTGGAACCACCACCTGCAATGAGTTTTCTTAACCCTTTCTCCTTTTTAATTTTCTTTTGCTTTGTTTTATTTTTGTTTTATTGTCAATAATGCTCCTGAATAATTTGAGAAGCTCAGGAGTTGTGTTGAGTCTAGTAGTGGCAAGTTTATTAGATTTGATTGATTTTGCATAGATGAATTGCATGTTATGTGTTGACTGTTTCCCCTAGAATTTGAAATTTTGAAAAATTGAATTTTGATCCCCATATGATTGAAAACTGAACTTTGAGATTTTATTATGATGGCATGATTTATGATAAGTTTGGGGTGATAGGAAGCACACACTAGGGATAGAATCTCAGTTAAACAATTTGCAAAAATGTCCAGGTGAGGTTTTGAGCCTCCAACATGTTTTTGACTATGTGAAATCATTTTTTAAGTTGCACTTTCCTGAATTTGCTTGAATCTCTTTTTGGTTTGTATGATTATGTGTTTGCTTCAGATGATTTAGGCATTTTCTTTGTAAATAGCTACTTAGCCAAAAAAATAACCATCCCCAATGCATGTTCCCTAGTTAGCCCATTGAGCCTATTAGCCTGTTAATTCTTGTTAACCTTATGTTACAAGCTAAAATCTGAAAAACCATGTTAACCCGATCTTAGGATTAGGAGAGCATGGAAGCTTAGTGAGAAATTGGTTGCAAGAAATTAAGTTTGGGGTGGCTACCCGGTGCAATGTGTTGTTTGGGATTGGGAAAAAGAAAAAAAAATAATAGAAAAAAAAAAGAAAAAAAAAGAAAAAAAGAGAGAAAAGCAGAAATTAAACAAAAAATAAAAATAAAAATAAAAAGTGGACAAATGCCAAAAAGGCTGTTTGAATAAAGAGGCTGTAGCCACCCAAGGCAAAATGAAAAATGAAAAAGGAACTTGAGTTAAATTCAAAGTGTAAATAATGTTCATGCTCTCTTAGTTCCTAGGGTCTTCAGCCTAGTTCCTTTGTATATCCTACCCTTAACCAGGCCCCATTACAACCCATAAAAGACCTTTTGATGTTGCTTGCATGTTTTCTGTGGGAACCATTAGGAGATGAAAATCAAATTTATGGGAAGTGCTTCTGAAAAGTGAAATTAAGTGAATTGTTGATAACCTGACAAAAACTGAGCGATTGAGTGAACACAAATTTCCCTTGTGAGGAAGGCAGTTGTTTGGATTTGGTGATCTCCCTTTTGTGTGTAACTTAGATCCCCTGCTTAGATTGATGATTGTTTGAATGATGAATTTCTCAATTTTTTAGAATAAATGCATGTGGGGATTACTTTGCTTGAAAGGGGGGAACATTGAAAGAAAAATTGTTTTGTTAAATTGCTTGAAATTTGTGTGAAAGTTAATTGAGTCCTTAAGCTTGCCATGTTTTGCCAGGTCTTGAGTCTTTTTAAGTTTTTAAGTTTTAGTTTGCTTGGGGACAAGCAAAGTTTAAGTTTGGGGTATTTTGATGAGCCTCTGTTTGACTGGTTTTATAACTAGTCAAGACCTTGGCTTTGTGCTTATTTTATATCATTTTCACCCAAATTAGACTTGATTGTCCTTAAGTAAGATTTTGAGTCTGTAAAGTGTTTTTAGGTTAATTTAGTTGATTTAAAGTTAAATAAAATACTTATTGTTATTTCTTATTTTCAGGTAATAAAAATGAATAAAACTGGTTCGCCCCGCGAGTATTGTAACTCTGAAAAGTCAGAGACGGTCACGGCTTGCCCGTGTTGAAGATCACGGCTGTGGCAGTTTTGAAGTTGAAGCGTTCGCCTCGCGAGCATCCATTCGCCTAGCGAGTCTGGAAGTCAGAATATAATTGCTCGCCACTTGGATCCTGAACTGGTCATGAAGATTGGGCCATAACTTGGGCTGTAGATGTCGGTTGGAACTGAAACCGGTGGCAAATGAAAGATCAAACAAAGAGCTTTAACCCTCATGAAGACCATTATTCCAAACAGAGCCGTTTTGAAGGGCTTTAATCCATGTGAAGTCAGAGGCGTTTCAGCTGCCCTATGAGTTGAATGTGGACATAACTCCCTCATCTTAATTCATAATTAAGCAAATTAAGTGGCTTTGGAAAGCTAAGAGTCAGAGGTTGAAGTTAATAAAAGGAGCATTCAGATATTGAGAGAGGAGTTAGTCATAGTTAGTCATAGTTAGTCATAGTAAGTCAGAGTTAGCTGATTTTGGCTAGTCTTTGATAGATAGTAGTTAGTAGTAGTAGTTTATTTTCCTTTCTTTTCTT
>JAUPTC010001537.1:0-23812 GCA_030762895.1 Sophora flavescens
CTTGCCCCCCTTGGCAAATATCACCAAGCTCAAGTCTTGATGGAGTGGAGGACAAAATGGTTACTTATCTCATCCAACTTGAAGACCCGTGATGGGCTTGGACGTCCACTTCCCATATTATCATTTTCTAGTTTATTTCTATTAAATAAAGTGCAATAAACTTGTGTTTTATGAAGAATTTTGAATTTGGGTGCATAGTGGGAGGAATCTTGTTGGTTTGCATACCAATAGTAACTCCTTTAAGTTTTTAGCCTTTTTAATGTTTTGTTTTATTAGGTTACACTTTAATTTTAATAAAGAAGGGATTTATGTGTAACAACCACATAATGGTGGAAAGAGAAAATTAACTCACCATTTAGGGGCATGATTTAAGCAGATTTATGTGTAACAGCCACATAATGGTGGAAAGAGAAAATTAACTCACCATTTAGTGGCATGATTTTAGCTTAGTTAGTGAGGGGATTATGGAATCTTGAAAAGACAATGTGTGAGCCAAAGTTGGCAGCCACACTCTATATGTATTACACCAAATTAATATTTTTGATGAAAATTTTATTTTCATTGTGGTGAACCCGTATGCTTGATTTGGTCAGATCTTGAGCTACGAATCTCCGATTGATGCATTCTTTGGTGCGTTGGAAAGATTAGGGAATTATCTACAAATCATATCTCAGGCCTCTTGACCAAATTTCATCTTTTATCAATGTGAAAAAGGGCTGCAAGTTTAATACGAATTCTTGGACCTTAAATGAGTTATATGTTTAATTGGGCTACACTAAGCTTGATGAATGAGCAAGGCCCATTATGAATGGTGGCTGACACGTTTTTGGACCTTACAAAGTGATATGAGCCCAATTTGGAGTATGGTTCAAGAAGCTTATCAAGGACTTGGTGGGCCAATTACAAATGTTACAACCAAGAAAGCCCAACAAGTGTTAATTCAAACTATGGTTCTCATCATGGAAGCAAGCTCAAATGCAAGATTGGATGGAATGAAGCCCAAATTATTAACTTTCATTATCCAACTAAAGGATCCATGACAAGAGGGGCGTGCAACATGAAGAAGAGTCCAATTTTAGTTGTTTGTTTTAATTCAATAAGTGTAAATGGGTTTTATGAGTGAGCCCAATTACTAAGTGATGTTTTTTGGGGCAGCCCACTTGTAATCCATGATGGAAAACGAATTTGTATGTGTCTTAGTGGGAGTAATCTTTAGCTTGCATGATATAAGAACTCCTAAACTAGTGTGTTGATATTTTGATAAATTGTATTAATTATGGGGGGTTACACTTTTAATGTGAGAAGCAAGTGTAAGCACCACATAATTAGGGGGATGAAGAGTCAAGAAGAGGGGGGGCGTAACCTTCATAGTCTTATGGCTGAGTTAAATGATTTGGTGGCTACGTTATGAGGGTTTTTAGGCAAATTAACTCATGTTATGATGGCTGAGTTAAGTGGGAATATGTGAGTGTTTAAGGTCATGAATTAGGCCAATTAAGTAGGGGTTATGGTTTGGTTTTGGAAGCCCAAAAGTTGACTGCTCAACTATATGTAATTTGTGACAAACACATGAATAGCTATAGTTATGTGGGGGTTATGGAATCATTGGGAAGACAAAGGGTGAAGCCAAATGTTGGCAGCCACACCCCTATATGTAACATGCCTAAACACATGAAATGGTAACTTGGATGTTGAATTTGGATTGAAATCCATTTGTGAGAGAATTGTCTCTCTTTGGTTCTTGGTTGAGCCAACTATTGTTCTTATCAAGAATCCAAGATTCTTGTGGCGAACCTCACTTGGCTTATCAAACTCTCTAGTTTGTGGCGCCATCACCATCTCTATTCTCCATCCATTTGTTTCTTTTCTTCCCTTTATTTTAATCTCAAAAATTGTTCCGCAAATTAATTGTTAAAATTCAACCAAAAAGATCATCAAAGACAACCTCACCATTTGGTTGTCATCACTTTGTCTTCCCAATGATTCCATAACCCCCACATAACTAGCCTATTCATGACTTACTAAACTCACACTTAACTCAACCACTTAATAGTGACTTATTACCCTCTCTCTATCATTATGTAGCAGCCACACTTATTTCTCAAATTAAAAGTGTAACTCCCACATAATTAACTAAAAACATGAAAGACTAATAATTCAAAATGGAGTTCCTTTTGGTATGCAAACCAAAGAGATTCCTCCCAACTAACCCATGTAATTTCGTGCTCAACATGAGATTAAATGGGCTTGACCCAATTGCAACTCTAACAAACTTGGATCCACTCAAATAACCCATTACACTTATTGAATTAAAACAAAACAAGTAAAATCTGCTCATAACTACTTAGGCATGTTCATGGGTCTTCTAGTTGAATGAGATAAGTTATCAATTTGGGCTTTATTCCACTTGGCCTCATTCTTGGGCTTGCTTCTATCAAAATAGCCACCATGTAATTAAAAGCTTGTTGGGCTTTCTTGTATCTAACTCTTGTCATGGGCCCACCAAGTCCTTGATTTGATTCTTGATCCAGGGTCTTCATTGGGCTCATATCATTCTTGTTGGAAGGTTGACTTGCCCCCCCATGGCTCATATCACAAAGGGTGAAGCCAAATGTTGGCAGCCACACCCCTATATGTAGCATGCCTAAACACATGAAATGGTAACTTGGATGTTGAATTTGGATTGAAATCCATTTGTGAGAGAATTGTCTCTCTTTGGTTCTTGGTTGAGCCAACTATTGTTCTTATCAAGAATCCAAGATTCTTGTGGCGAACCTCACTTGGCTTATCAAACTCTCTAGTTTGTGGCGCCATCACCATCTCTATTCTCCATCCATTTGTTTCTTTTCTTCCCTTTATTTTAATCTCAAAAATTGTTCCGCAAATTAATTGTTAAAATTCAACCAAAAAGATCATCAAAGACAACCTCACCATTTGATGAGAACCATGACAAGAGGGGCGTGCAACATGAAGAAGAGTCCAATTTTAGTTGTTTGTTTTAATTCAATAAGTGTAAATGGGTTTTATGAGTGAGCCCAATTACTAAGTGATGTTTTTGGGGCAGCCCACTTGTAATCCATGATGGAAAACGAATTTGTATGTGTCTTAGTGGGAGGAATCTTTAGCTTGCATGCTATAAGAACTCCTAAACTAGTGTGTTGATATTTTTATAAATTGTATTAATTATGGGGGGTTACACTTTTAATGTGAGAAGCAAGTGTAACCACCACATAATTAGGGGGATGAAGAGTCAAGAAGAGGGGGGCGTAACCTTCATAGTCTTATGGCTGAGTTGAATGATTTGGTGGCTACATTATGAGGGTTTTTAGGTAAATTAACTCATGTTATGATGGCTGAGTTAAGTGGGAATAAGTGAGTGTTTAAGGTCATGAATTAGGCCAATTAAGTGGGGGGTTATGGTTTGGTTTTGGAAGCCCAAAAGTGGGCTGCCCAACTATATGTAATTTGTGACAAACACATGAAATGGTAACTTTGATGTTGAATTTGGATTAAATCCATTTGTGAGGGAATTGTCTCTCTTTGGTTCTTGGTTGAGCCATCTTGTTCTTATCAAGAATCCACGATTCTTGTGGCGAACCTCACTTGGATTATCAAAACTCTTGTTTTGTGGCGCCATCTTCATCTTCTTACTCATCCATTTTCTTTCTTTCTTCACTTTAATCTTGGTTACAAAGTGTTACACGAATTTGTGTTAAAAATTCAACCAAAAAGATCATCAAAGGCAACCCCATCATTTGGTTGTCATCACAAAGGAGAGCAACCATTGGCTTGCATGCCTAGGTAACTCCTTTAGAAGTTATGGAACCACTTTTATTATTTTCTTAAGTAGGATAGTTATGTTCTTTTAATAACCACTTAGTGGAGAGTTATGTCTAGTTATTAGGAGTTTATGTCATCTTATGATGACCTTTGGTTTTTATTTCCCTATGCTATATGTACACACCTATTACATGATGAATGATAACTTTGAGTTCATTTTGGATTGATTCCAATTGTGAGAGTGTTTTCTCTCTAGGGTTCTTCATTGAGCCAACCCTTGTTCTTATCAAGAATCCAAGATTCTTGTGGCGAACCTCACATTGGCTTATCAAATCCCCTTGGATTTGTGGCGCCTACCTCCCATTTCTCATCTTATCCAATTTTGTATTTCATCTTCTTCTATAATTTTGCTTGGTCACTCAAGGATAGATCCGAAAATATATATGTTCCTTGTTAGGATCATATCATTTGGTATCTAGAGCCATCCTTCCTAGAGTGACTTATGATTTTGTTTTTTCAACTTTTTTCAGAAGTTTGAATTTTTCTTAGTGGGTTCGTCATTGAGTCACTAATGAAGAAAAATGATGCCAAGAAAATGGAGGATCTTTTCTATTCTAGATGCTATGTGAAGGACAAGATATGTAGCTTGGTCATTGATAGAAAGGGTTACATCAACCTAGCTAGTACCACCATGGTGAAAAAGTTGGGACTTCCTCTTCTAGAGCATCCACAACCGTATGTCATTTGGGGCATCCCGGAGTTTAGTGATTTCGGTGACGTGATGGTGAACAAACAAGTACGAGTGCCATTCCGGATTGGGAGATATGAGGATGTGGTGTTATGTGATGTGGTGTCTATAGAAACAAGGCAACTTGGGCGTCCATGGAGAGCTGAACGAGAAGCGAAATATGATGTCTACAACAATAGGTACTCATTTGTATTTAATAATCGTAAAATTACTCTTGGATCATTGTCACCAAAACAAGTGTATGAAGATCAAATGCACTTGAAAGGAGAGAGTGAGAAAAAAAAGAATGATTGAGAAAACAATAAAAGAAGAGTGTTCAGTGAATGAGGAAAGCAAAGAAGGAGAAGTAATAAAAAAAGAAAGCCATGAGAAAAAGGTAGAAGAAAACGGAATGGAGGAAAACAAACAGAATGAAAAGGATGTTGAGAAAAAGGTGGAGACTGCATTTTTTGAAGGGGAAAATAAAAAGAAAAAAATTGAGGCAAAGGTTGAAAGAAGAATTGAGAGTCTTCCTATAAAAGAAAATAAGGTGAAGGGAGCAATGTTGGCAAGGCAGCCTATATATATCTTTCTATGTAAAGATGCTTGTTTGACTACTAATGCAAACTCTTTGCCTAGAGGTGATGACTCTATTTTGAAGGAAGTTGAAGAAACAATTCCAAGAGAGGTGCCCCATGGATTCAAAATGGTTGTGTTTGAACCCGGAGGATAAAGAAGACTCCTTAAGGCAATAAATTCGAGGTAATTCTTTTCAAGAGGGAGGGAATGATGCAAACCAAGGATGATGTCCAATTTGAGGCCAAATTAATATTTTTGATGAAAATTTTATTCTCATTGTGGAGAACACGTATGCTTGATTTGGTCAGTTATTGAGCTATGAATCTCCGATTGATGCATTCTTTGGTGCGTTGGAAAGCTTAGGGAATTTTCTACAAATCATATCTCAGGCCTCTTGACCAAATTCGGATTTATCATGGTGAAAAAGGGCTTCAAGTTTAATACGAATTCTTGGACCTTAAATGAGTTATATGTTTAATTGGGCTACACTAAGCTTGATGAATGAGCAAGGCCCATTATGAATGGTGGCTGGCATGTTTTTGGACCTTACAAAGGAGAGCAACCTTTGGCTTGCATGCCTAGGTAACTCCTTTAGAAGTTATGGAACCACTTTTATTATTTTCTTAAGTAGGATAGTTATGTTCTTTTAATAACCACTTAGTGGAGAGTTATGTCTAATTATTAGGAGTTTATGTCATCTTATGATGACCTTTGGTTTTTATTTCCCTATGCTATATGTACACGCCTACTACATGATGAATGATAACTTTTAGTTCATTTTGGATTGATTCCAATTGTGAGAGTGTTTTCTCTCTAGGGTTCTTCATTGAGCCAACCCTTGTTCTTATCAAGAATCCAAGATTCTTGTGGCGAACCTCACATTGGCTTATCAAATCCCCTTAGATTTGTGGCGCCTACCTCCCATTTCTCATTTATCCAATTTTGTATTTCATCTTCTTCTATAATTTTGCTTGGTCACTCAAGGATAGATTCGAAAATATACATGTTCCTTGTTAGGATCATATCATTTGGTATCTAGAGCCATCCTTCCTAGAGTGACTTATGATTTTGTTTTTTCAACTTTTTTCAGAAGTTTGAATTTTTCTTAGTGGGTTCTTCATGGAGTCTCACTAATGAAGAAAAATGATGCCAAGAAAATGGAGGATCTTTTATGTTCTAGATGCTATGTGAAGGACAAGATATGTAGCTTGGTCATTGATAGAAAGGGTTACATCAACCTAGCTAGTACCACCATGGTGAAAAAGTTGGGACTTCCTCTTCTAGAGCATCCACAACCGTATGTCATTTGGGGCATCACGGAGTTTAGTGATTTCGGTGACGTGATGGTGAACAAACAAGTACGAGTGCCATTTCGGATTGGGAGATATGAGGATGAGGTGTTCGGTGATGTGGTGCATATAGAAACAAGGCACTTGGTACTTGGGCGTCCTTGGAGAGCTGAACGAGAAGCGAAATATGATGTCTACAACAATAGGTACTCATTTGTATTTAATAATCGTAAAATTACTCTTGGATCATTGTCACCAAAACAAGTGTATGAAGATCAAATGCACTTGAAAGGAGAGAGTGAGAAAAAAGAATGATTGGGAAAACAATAAAAGAAGAGTGTTCGGTGAATGAGGAAAGCAAAGAAGGAGAAGTAATAAAAAAAGTAAGCCATGAGAAAAAGGTAGAAGAAAACGGAATGGAGGAAAACAAACAGAATGAAAAGGATGTTGAGAAAAAGGTGGAGACTGCATTTTTTGAAGGGGAAAATAAAAAGAAAAAAATTGAGGCAAAGGTTGAAAGAAGAATTGAGAGTCTTCCTATAAAAGAAAATAAGGTGAAGGGAGCAATGTTGGCAAGGCAGCCTATATATATCTTTCTATGTAAAGATGCTTGTTTGACTACTAATGCAAACTCTTTGCCTAGAGGTGATGACTCTATTTTGAAGGAAGTTGAAGAAACAATTCCAAGAGAGGTGCCCCATGGATTCAAAATGGTTGTGTTTGAACCCGGATGATAAAGAAGACTCCTTAAGGCAATAAATTTGAGGTCGAATTCTTTTCAAGAGGGAGGGAATGATGCAAACCAAGGATGATGTCCAATTTGAGGCCAAATTAATATTTTCGATGAAAATTTTATTCTCATTGTGGTGAACCCATATGCTTGATTTGGTCAGTTCTTGAGCTACGAATCTCCGATTGATGCATTCTTTGGTGCGTTGGAAAGTTTAGGGAATTTTCTACAAATCATATCTCAGGCCTCTTGACCAAATTCGGCTTCTATCATGGTGAAAAGGGGCTGCAAGTTTAATACGAATTCTTTGACCTTAAATGAGTTATATGTTTAATTGGGCCACACTAAGCTTGATGAATGAGCAAGGCCCATTATGAATGGTGGCTGGCACGTTTTTGGACCTTACAAAGGAGAGCAACCTTTGGCTTGCATGCCTAGGTAACTCCTTTAGAAGTTATGGAACCACTTTTATTATTTTGTTAAGTAGGATAGTTATGTTCTTTTAATAACCACTTGGTGGAGAGTTATGTCTAGTTATTAGGAGTTTATGTCATCTTATGATGACCTTTCGTTTTTATTTCCCTATGCTATATGTACACACCTACTACATGATGAATGATAACTTTGAGTTCATTTTGGATTGATTCCAATTGTGAGAGTGTTTTCTCTCTTGGGTTCTTCATTGAGCCAACCCTTGTTCTTATCAAGAATCCAAGATTCTTGTTGCGAACCTCACATTAGCTTATCAAATCCCCTTGGATTTGTGGCGCCTACCTCCCATTTCTCATCTTATCCAATTTTGTATTTCATCTTCTTCTATAATTTTGCTTGGTCACTCAAGGATAGATCCGAAAATATATATGTTCCTTGTTAGGATCATACCATTTGGTATCTAGAGCCATCCTTCCTAGAGTGACTTACGAATTTGTTTTTTCAACTTTTTCAGAAGTTTGAATTTTTCTTAGTGGGTTCTTCATGGAGTCACTAATGAAGAAAAATGATGCCAAGAAAATGGAGGATCTTTTCTATTCTAGATGCTATGTGAAGGACAAGATATGTAGCTTGGTCATTGATAGAAAGGGTTACATCAACCTAGCTAGTACCACCATGGTGAAAAAGTTGGGACTCCCTCTTCTAGAGCATCCAAAACCGTATGTCATTTGGAGCATCCCGGAGTTTAGTGATTTCGGTGACGTGATGGTGAACAAACAAGTACGAGTGCCATTCCGGATTGGGAGATATGAGGATGAGGTGTTATGTGATGTGGTGCCTATAGAAACAAGGCACTTGGTACTTGGGGGTCCTTGGAGAGCTGAACGAGAAGCGAAATATGATGTCTACAACAATAGGTACTCATTTGTATTTAATAATCGTAAAATTACTCTTGGATCATTGTCTCCAAAACAAGTCTTGAAAGGAGAGAGTGAGAAAAAAAGAATGATTGAGAAAACAATAAAAGAAGAGTGTTCGATGA
Source organism: Sophora flavescens (assembly GCA_030762895.1). NCBI lineage: Eukaryota > Viridiplantae > Streptophyta > Magnoliopsida > Fabales > Fabaceae > Sophora > Sophora flavescens. The sequence continues at coordinate 8,580 of JAUPTC010001537.1, forward strand.
ATGAGGAAAGCAAAGAAGGAGAAGTAATAAAAAAAGAAAGCCATGAGAAAAAGGTAGAAGAAAACGGAATGGAGGAAAACAAACAGAATGAAAAGGATGTTGAGAAAAAGGTGGAGACTGCATTTTTTGAAGGGGAAAATAAAAAGAAAAAAATTGAGGCAAAGGTTGAAAGAAGAATTGAGAGTCTTCCTATAAAAGAAAATAAGGTGAAGGGAGCAATGTTGGCAAGGCAGCCTATATATATCTTTCTATTTAAAGATGCTTGTTTGACTACTAATGCAAACTCTTTGCCTAGAGGTGATGACTCTATTTTGATGGAAGTTGAAGAAACAATTCCAAGAGAGGTGCCCCATGGATTCAAAATGGTTGTGTTTGAACCCGGAGGATAAAGAAGACTCCTTAAGGCAATAAACTCGAGGTCGAATTCTTTTCAAGAGGGAGGGAATGATGCAAACCAAGGATGATGTCCAATTTGAGGCCAAATTAATATTTTTGATGAAAATTTTATTTTCATTCTGGTGAACCCGTATGCTTGATTTGGTCAGATCTTGAGCTACGAATCTCCTATTGATGTATTCTTTGGTGCGTTAGAAAGCTTAGGGAATTTTCTACAAATCATATCTCAGGCCTCTTGACCAAATTCGGCTTCTATCTTGGTGAAAAAGGGCTGCAAGTTTAATACGAATTCTTGGACCTTAAATGAGTTATATGTTTAATTGGGCTACACTAAGCTTGACGAATGAGCAAGGCCCATTATGAATGGTGGCTGGCACGTTTTTGGACCTTACAAAGGAGAGCAACCTATGGCTTGCATGCCTAGGTAACTCCTTTAGAAGTTATGGAACCACTTTTATTATTTTCTTAAGTAGGATAGTTATGTTCTTTTAATAACCACTTGGTGGAGAGTTATGTCTAGTTATTAGGAGTTTATGTCATCTTATGATGACCTTTGGTTTTTATTTCCCTATGCTATATGTACACACCTATTACATGATGAATGATAACTTTGAGTTCATTTTGGATTGATTCCAATTGTGAGAGTGTTTTCTCTCTTGGGTTCTTCATTGAGCCAACCCTTGTTCTTATCAAGAATCCAAGATTCTTGTGGCGAACCTCACATTGGCTTATCAAATCCCCTTGGATTTGTGGCGCCTACCTCCCATTTCTCATCTTATCCAATTTTGTATTTCATCTTCTTCTATAATTTTGCTTGGTCACTCAAGGATAGATCCGAAAATATATATGTTCCTTGTTAGGATCATACCATTTGGTATCTAGAGCCATCCTTCCTAGAGTGACTTATGATTTTGTTTTTTCAACTTTTTTCAGAAGTTTGAATTTTTCTTAGTGGGTTCTTCATGGAGTCACTAATGAAGAAAAATGATGCCAAGAAAATGGAGGATCTTTACTATTCTAGATGCTATGTGAAGGACAAGATATGTAGCTTGGTCATTGATAGAAAGGGTTACATCAACCTAGCTAGTACCACCATGGTGAAAAAGTTGGGACTCCCTCTTCTAGAGCATCCACAACCGTATGTCATTTGGAGCATCCCGGAGTTTAGTGATTTCGGTAACGTGATGGTGAACAAACAAGTACGAGTGCCATTCCGGATTGGGAGATATGAGGATGAGGTGTTATGTGATGTGGTGCCTATAGAAACAAGGAACTTGGTACTTGGGCGTCCTTGGAGAGCTGAACGAGAAGCGAAATATGATGTCTACAACAATAGGTACTCATTTGCATTTAATAATCGTAAAATTACTCTTGGATCATTGTCACCAAAACAAGTCTTGAAAGGAGAGAGTGAGAAAAAAAGAATGATTGAGAAAACAATAAAAGAATAGTGTTCGGTGAATGAGGAAAGCAAAGAAGGAGAAGTAATAAAAAAAAGAAAGCCATGAGAAAAAGGTAGAAGAAAACGGAATGGAGGAAAACAAACAGAATGAAAAGGATGTTGAGAAAAAGGTGGAGACTGCATTTTTTGAAGGGGAAAATAAAAAGAAAAAAATTGAGGCAAAGGTTGAAAGAAGAATTGAGAGTCTTCCTATAAAAGAAAATAAGGTGAAGGGAGCAATGTTGGCAAGGCAGCCTATATATATCTTTCTATTTAAAGATGCTTGTTTGACTACTAATGCAAACTCTTTGCCTAGAGGTGATGACTCTATTTTGATGGAAGTTGAAGAAACAATTCCAAGAGAGGTGCCCCATGGATTCAAAATGGTTGTGTTTGAACCCGGAGGATAAAGAAGACTCCTTAAGGCAATAAACTCGAGGTCGAATTCTTTTCAAGAGGGGGGGAATGATGCAAACCAAGGATGATGTCCAATTTGAGGCCAAATTAATATTTTTGATGAAAATTTTATTTTCATTTGTGGTGAACCCGTATGCTTGATTTGGTCAGATCTTGAGCTACGAATCTCCTATTGATGTATTCTTTGGTGCGTTAGAAAGCTTAGGGAATTTTCTACAAATCATATCTCAGGCCTCTTGACCAAATTCGGCTTCTATCTTGGTGAAAAAGGGCTGCAAGTTTAATACGAATTCTTGGACCTTAAATGAGTTATATGTTTAATTGGGCTACACTAAGCTTGACGAATGAGCAAGGCCCATTATGAATGGTGGCTGGCACGTTTTTGGACCTTACAAAGGAGAGCAACCTATGGCTTGCATGCCTAGGTAACTCCTTTAGAAGTTATGGAACCACTTTTATTATTTTCTTAAGTAGGATAGTTATGTTCTTTTAATAACCACTTGGTGGAGAGTTATGTCTAGTTATTAGGAGTTTATGTCATCTTATGATGACCTTTGGTTTTTATTTCCCTATGCTATATGTACACACCTATTACATGATGAATGATAACTTTGAGTTCATTTTGGATTGATTCCAATTGTGAGAGTGTTTTCTCTCTTGGGTTCTTCATTGAGCCAACCCTTGTTCTTATCAAGAATCCAAGATTCTTGTGGCGAACCTCACATTGGCTTATCAAATCCCCTTGGATTTGTGGCGCCTACCTCCCATTTCTCATCTTATCCAATTTTGTATTTCATCTTCTTCTATAATTTTGCTTGGTCACTCAAGGATAGATCCGAAAATATATATGTTCCTTGTTAGGATCATACCATTTGGTATCTAGAGCCATCCTTCCTAGAGTGACTTATGATTTTTGTTTTTCAACTTTTTTCAGAAGTTTGAATTTTTCTTAGTGGGTTCTTCATGGAGTCACTAATGAAGAAAAATGATGCCAAGAAAATGGAGGATCTTTACTATTCTAGATGCTATGTGAAGGACAAGATATGTAGCTTGGTCATTGATAGAAAGGGTTACATCAACCTAGCTAGTACCACCATGGTGAAAAAGTTGGGACTCCCTCTTCTAGAGCATCCACAACCGTATGTCATTTGGAGCATCCCGGAGTTTAGTGATTTCGGTAACGTGATGGTGAACAAACAAACAAGACGAGTGCCATTCCGGATTGGGAGATATGAGGATGAGGTGTTATGTGATGTGGTGCCTATAGAAACAAGGAACTTGGTACTTGGGCGTCCTTGGAGAGCTGAACGAGAAGCGAAATATGATGTCTACAACAATAGGTACTCATTTGCATTTAATAATCGTAAAATTACTCTTGGATCATTGTCACCAAAACAAGTCTTGAAAGGAGAGAGTGAGAAAAAAAGAATGATTGAGAAAACAATAAAAGAATAGTGTTCGATGAATGAGGAAAGCAAAGAAGGAGAAGTAATAAAAAAAAGAAAGCCATGAGAAAAAGGTAGAAGAAAACGGAATGGAGGAAAACAAACAGAATGAAAAGGATGTTGAGAAAAAGGTGGAGACTGCATTTTTTGAAGGGGAAAATAAAAAGAAAAAAATTGAGGCAAAGGTTGAAAGAAGAATTGAGAGTCTTCCTATAAAAGAAAATAAGGTGAAGGGAGCAATGTTGGCAAGGCAGCCTATATATATCTTTCTATTTAAAGATGCTTGTTTGACTACTAATGCAAACTCTTTGCCTAGAGGTGATGACTCTATTTTGATGGAAGTTGAAGAAACAATTCCAAGAGAGGTGCCCCATGGATTCAAAATGGTTGTGTTTGAACCCGGAGGATAAAGAAGACTCCTTAAGGCAATAAACTCGAGGTCGAATTCTTTTCAAGAGGGAGGGAATGATGCAAACCAAGGATGATGTCCAATTTGAGGCCAAATTAATATTTTTGATGAAAATTTTATTTTCATTCTGGTGAACCCGTATGCTTGATTTGGTCAGATCTTGAGCTACGAATCTCCTATTGATGTATTCTTTGGTGCGTTAGAAAGCTTAGGGAATTTTCTACAAATCATATCTCAGGCCTCTTGACCAAATTCGGCTTCTATCTTGGTGAAAAAGGGCTGCAAGTTTAATACGAATTCTTGGACCTTAAATGAGTTATATGTTTAATTGGGCTACACTAAGCTTGACGAATGAGCAAGGCCCATTATGAATGGTGGCTGGCACGTTTTTGGACCTTACAAAGGAGAGCAACCTATGGCTTGCATGCCTAGGTAACTCCTTTAGAAGTTATGGAACCACTTTTATTATTTTCTTAAGTAGGATAGTTATGTTCTTTTAATAACCACTTGGTGGAGAGTTATGTCTAGTTATTAGGAGTTTATGTCATCTTATGATGACCTTTGGTTTTTATTTCCCTATGCTATATGTACACACCTATTACATGATGAATGATAACTTTGAGTTCATTTTGGATTGATTCCAATTGTGAGAGTGTTTTCTCTCTTGGGTTCTTCATTGAGCCAACCCTTGTTCTTATCAAGAATCCAAGATTCTTGTGGCGAACCTCACATTGGCTTATCAAATCCCCTTGGATTTGTGGCGCCTACCTCCCATTTCTCATCTTATCCAATTTTGTATTTCATCTTCTTCTATAATTTTGCTTGGTCACTCAAGGATAGATCCGAAAATATATATGTTCCTTGTTAGGATCATACCATTTGGTATCTAGAGCCATCCTTCCTAGAGTGACTTATGATTTTGTTTTTTCAACTTTTTTCAGAAGTTTGAATTTTTCTTAGTGGGTTCTTCATGGAGTCACTAATGAAGAAAAATGATGCCAAGAAAATGGAGGATCTTTACTATTCTAGATGCTATGTGAAGGACAAGATATGTAGCTTGGTCATTGATAGAAAGGGTTACATCAACCTAGCGAGTACCACCATGGTGAAAAAGTTGGGACTCCCTCTTCTAGAGCATCCACAACCGTATGTCATTTGGAGCATCCCGGAGTTTAGTGATTTCGGTGACGTGATGGTGAACAAACAAGTACGAGTGCCATTCCGGATTGGGAGATATGAGGATGAGGTGTTATGTGATGTGGTGCCTATAGAAACAAGGCACTTGGTACTTGGGCGTCCTTGGAGAGCTGAACGAGAAGCGAAATATGATGTCTACAACAATAGGTACTCATTTGCATTTAATAATCGTAAAATTACTCTTGGATCATTGTCACCAAAACAAGTCTTGAAAGGAGAGAGTGAGAAAAAAAGAATGATTGAGAAAACAATAAAAGAATAGTGTTCGGTGAATGAAGAAAGCAAAGAAGGAGAAGTAATAAAAAAAAGAAAGCCATGAGAAAAAGGTAGAAGAAAACGGAATGGAGGAAAACAAACAGAATGAAAAGGATGTTGAGAAAAAGGTGGAGACTGCATTTTTTGAAGGGGAAAATAAAAAGAAAAAAATTGAGGCAAAGGTTGAAAGAAGAATTGAGAGTCTTCCTATAAAAGAAAATAAGGTGAAGGGAGCAATGTTGGCAAGGCAGCCTATATATATCATTCTATTTAAAGATGCTTGTTTGACTACTAATGCAAACTCTTTGCCTAGAGGTGATGACTCTATTTTGATGGAAGTTGAAGAAACAATTCCAAGAGAGGTGCCCCATGGATTCAAAATGGTTGTGTTTGAACCCGGAGGATAAAGAAGACTCCTTAAGGCAATAAACTCGAGGTCGAATTCTTTTCAAGAGGGAGGGAATGATGCAAACCAAGGATGATGTCCAATTTGAGGCCAAATTAATATTTTTGATGAAAATTTTATTTTCATTGTGGTGAACCCGTATGCTTGATTTGGTCAGATCTTGAGCTACGAATCTCCTATTGATGTATTCTTTGGTGCGTTCGAAAGCTTAGGGAATTTTCTACAAATCATATCTCAGGCCTCTTGACCAAATTCGGCTTCTATCTTGGTGAAAAAGGGCTGCAAGTTTAATACGAATTCTTGGACCTTAAATGAGTTATATGTTTAATTGGGCTACACTAAGCTTGACGAATGAGCAAGGCCCATTATGAATGGTGGCTGGCACGTTTTTGGACCTTACAAAGGAGAGCAACCTATGGCTTGCATGCCTAGGTAACTCCTTTAGAAGTTATGGAACCACTTTTATTATTTTCTTAAGTAGGATAGTTATGTTCTTTTAATAACCACTTGGTGGAGAGTTATGTCTAGTTATTAGGAGTTTATGTCATCTTATGATGACCTTTGGTTTTTATTTCCCTATGCTATATGTACACACCTATTACATGATGAATGATAACTTTGAGTTCATTTTGGATTGATTCCAATTGTGAGAGTGTTTTCTCTCTTGGGTTCTTCATTGAGCCAACCCTTGTTCTTATCAAGAATCCAAGATTCTTGTGGCGAACCTCACATTGGCTTATCAAATCCCCTTGGATTTGTGGCGCCTACCTCCCATTTCTCATCTTATCCAATTTTGTATTTCATCTTCTTCTATAATTTTGCTTGGTCACTCAAGGATAGATCCGAAAATATATATGTTCCTTGTTAGGATCATACCATTTGGTATCTAGAGCCATCCTTCCTAGAGTGACTTATGATTTTGTTTTTTCAACTTTTTTCAGAAGTTTGAATTTTTCTTAGTGGGTTCTTCATGGAGTCACTAATGAAGAAAAAATGATGCCAAGAAAATGGAGGATCTTTACTATTCTAGATGCTATGTGAAGGACAAGATATGTAGCTTGGTCATTGATAGAAAGGGTTACATCAACCTAGCGAGTACCACCATGGTGAAAAAGTTGGGACTCCCTCTTCTAGAGCATCCACAACCGTATGTCATTTGGAGCATCCCGGAGTTTAGTGATTTCGGTGACGTGATGGTGAACAAACAAGTACGAGTGCCATTCCGGATTGGGAGATATGAGGATGAGGTGTTATGTGATGTGGTGCCTATAGAAACAAGGCACTTGGTACTTGGGCGTCCTTGGAGAGCTGAACGAGAAGCGAAATATGATGTCTACAACAATAGGTACTCATTTGCATTTAATAATCGTAAAATTACTCTTGGATCATTGTCACCAAAACAAGTCTTGAAAGGAGAGAGTGAGAAAAAAAGAATGATTGAGAAAACAATAAAAGAAGAGTGTTCGGTGAATGAAGAAAGCAAAGAAGGAGAAGTAATAAAAAAAAGATAGCCATGAGAAAAAGGTAGAAGAAAACGGAATGGAGGAAAACAAACAGAATGAAAAGGATGTTGAGAAAAAGGTGGAGACTGCATTTTTTGAAGGGGAAAATAAAAAGAAAAAAATTGAGGCAAAGGTTGAAAGAAGAATTGAGAGTCTTCCTATAAAAGAAAATAAGGTGAAGGGAGCAATGTTGGCAAGGCAGCCTACATATATCTTTCTATTTAAAGATGCTTGTTTGACTACTAATGCAAACTCTTTGCCTAGAGGTGATGACTCTATTTTGAAGGAAGTTGAAGAAACAATTCCAAGAGAGGTGCCCCATGGATTCAAAATGGTTGTGTTTGAACCCGGAGGATAAAGAAGACTCCATAAGGCAATAAACTCGAGGTCGAATTCTTTTCAAGAGGGAGGGAATGATGCAAACCAAGGATGATGTCCAATTTGAGGCCAAATTAATATTTTTGATGAAAATTTTATTTTCATTGTGGTGAACCCGTATGCTTGATTTGGTCAGATCTTGAGCTACGAATCTCCGATTGATGCATTCTTTGGTGCGTTGGAAAGCTTAGGGAATTTTCTACAAATCATATCTCAAGCCTCGACCAAATTCGGCTTCTATCATGGTGAAAAAGGGCTGCAAGTTTAATACGAATTCTTGGAACTTAAATGAGTTATATGTTTAATTGGGCTACACTAAGCTTGATGAATGAGCAAGGCCCATTATGAATGGTGGCTGGCACGTTTTTGGCCCTTACAAAGGAGAGCAACCTATGGCTTGCATGCCTAGGTAACTCCTTTAGAAGTTATGGAACCACTTTTATTATTTTCTTAAGTAGGATAGTTATGTTCTTTTAATAACCACTTAGTGGAGAGTTATGTCTAGTTATTAGGAGTTTATGTCATCTTATGATGACCTTTGGTTTTTATTTCCCTATGCTATATGTACACACCTATTACATGATGAATGATAACTTTGAGTTCATTTTGGATTGATTCCAATTGTGAGAGTGTTTTCTCTCTTGGGTTCTTCATCGAGCCAACCCTTGTTCTTATCAAGAATCCAAGATTCTTGTGGCGAACCTCACATTGGCTTATCAAATCCCCTTGGATTTGTGGCGCCTACCTCCCATTTCTCATCTTATCCAATTTTGTATTTCATCTTCTTCTATAATTTTGCTTGGTCACTCAAGGATAGATCCAAAAATATATATGTTCCTTGTTAGGATCATATCATTTGGTATCTTGAGCCATCCTTCCTAGAGTGACTTATGATTTTGTTTTTTCAACTTTTTTCAGAAGTTTGAATTTTTCTTAGTGGGTTCTTCATGGAGTCACTAATGAAGAAAAATGATGCCAAGAAAATGGAGGATCTTTTCTATTCTAGATTCTATGTGAAGGACAAGATATGTAGCTTGGTCATTGATAGAAAGGGTTACATCAACCTAGCTAGTACCACCATGGTGAAAAAGTTGGGACTCCCTCTTCTAGAGCATCCACAACCGTATGTCATTTGGAGCATCCCGGAGTTTAGTGATTTCGGTGACGTGATGGTGAACAAACAATTACGAGTGCCATTCCGGATTGGGAGATATGAGGATGAGGTGTTATGTGATGTGGTGCCTATAGAAACAAGGCACTTGGTACTTGGGCGTCCTTGGAGAGCTGAACGAGAAGCGAAATATGATGTCTACAACAATAGGTACTCATTTGTATTTAATAATCGTAAAATTACTCTTGGATCATTGTCACCAAAACAAGTCTTGAAAGGAGAGAGTGAGAAAAAAAGAATGATTGAGAAAACAATAAAAGAAGAGTGCTCGGTGAATGAGGAAAGCAAAGAAGGAGAAGTAATAAAAAAAAAGAAAGCCATGAGAAAAAGGTAGAAGAAAACGGAATGGAGGAAAACAAACAGAATGAAAAGGATGTTGAGAAAAAGGTGGAGACTGCATTTTTTGAAGGGGAAAATAAAAAGAAAAAAATTGAGGCAAAGGTTGAAAGAAGAATTGAGAGTCTTCCTATAAAAGAAAATAAGGTGAAGGGAGCAATGTTGGCAAGGCAGCCTACATATATCTTTCTATTTAAAGATGCTTGTTTGACTACTAATGCAAACTCTTTGCCTAGAGGTGATGACTCTATTTTGAAGGAAGTTGAAGAAACAATTCCAAGAGAGGTGCCCCATGGATTCAAAATGGTTGTGTTTGAACCCGGAGGATAAAGAAGGCTCCATAAGGCAATAAATTCGAGGTCGAATTCTTTTCAAGAGGGAGGGAATGATGCAAACCAAGGATGATGTCCAATTTGAGGTCAAATTAATATTTTTGATGAAAATTTTATTTTCATTGTGGTGAACCCGTATGCTTGATTTGGTCAGATCCTGAGCTACGAATCTCCGATTGATGCATTCTTTGGTGCGTTGGAAAGCTTAGGGAATTTTCTACAAATCATATCTCAGGCCTCTTGACCAAATTTGGCTTCTATCATGGTGAAAAAGGGCTGCAAGTTTAATACGAATTCTTGGACCTTAAATGAGTTATATGTTTAATTGGGCTACACTAAGCTTGATGAATGAGCAAGGCCCATTATGAATGGTGGCTGGCACGTTTTTGGACCTTACAAAGGAGGGCAACCTTTGGCTTGCATGCCTAGGTAACTCCTTTAGAAGTTATGGAACCACTTTTATTATTTTCTTAAGTAGGATAGTTATGTTCTTTTAATAACCACTTAGTGGAGAGTTATGTCTAGTTATTAGGAGTTTATGTCATCTTATGATGACCTTTGGTTTTTATTTCCCTATACTATATGTACACACCTATTACATGATGAATGATAACTTTGAGTTCATTTTGGATTGATTCCAATTGTGAGAGTGTTTTCTCTCTTGGGTTCTTCATTGAGCCAACCCTTGTTCTTATCAAGAATCCAAGATTCTTGTGGCGAACCTCACATTGGCTTATCAAATCCCCTTGGATTTGAGGCGCCTACCTCCCATTTCTCATCTTATCCAATTTTGTATTTCATCTTCTTCTATAATTTTGCTTGGTCACTCAAGGATAGATCCGAAAATATATATGTTCCTTGTTAGGATCATATCATTTGGTATCTAGAGCCATCCTTCCTAGAGTGACTTATGATTTTGTTTTTTCAACTTTTTTCAGAAGTTTGAATTTTTCTTAGTGGGTTCTTCATGGAGTCACTAATGAAGAAAAATGATGCCAAGAAAATGGAGGATCTTTTCTATTCTAGATGCTTTGTGAAGGACAAGATATGTAGCTTGGTCATTGATAGAAAGGGTTACATCAACCTAGCTAGTACCACCATGGTGAAAAAGTTGGGACTCCCTCTTCTAGAGCATCCACAACCGTATGTCATTTGGAGCATCTCGGAGTTTAGTGATTTCGGTGACGTGATGGTGAACAAACAAGTACGAGTGCCATTCCGGATTGGGAGATATGAGGATGAGGTGTTATGTGATGTGGTGCCTATAGAAACAAGGCACTTGGTACTTGGGCGTCCTTGGAGAGCTGAACGAGAAGCGAAATATGATGTCTACAATAATAGGTACTCATTTGTATTTAATAATCGTAAAATTACTCTTGAATCATTGTCACCAAAACAAGTCTTGAAAGGAGAGAGTGAGAAAAAAAGAATGATTGAGAAAACAATAAAAGAAGAGTGTTCGGTGAATGAAGAAAGCAAAGAAGGAGAAGTAATAAAAAAAAGATAGCCATGAGAAAAAGGTAGAAGAAAACGGAATGGAGGAAAACAAACAGAATGAAAAGGATGTTGAGAAAAAGGTGGAGACTGCATTTTTTGAAGGGGAAAATAAAAAGAAAAAAATTGAGGCAAAGGTTGAAAGAAGAGAGTCTTCCTATAAAAGAAAATAAGGTGAAGGGAGCAATGTTGGCAAGGCAGCCTACATATATCTTTCTATTTAAAGATGCTTGTTTGACTACTAATGCAAACTCTTTGCCTAGAGGTGATGACTCTATTTTGAAGGAAGTTGAAGAAACAATTCCAAGAGAGGTGCCCCATGGATTCAAAATGGTTGTGTTTGAACCCGGAGGATAAAGAAGACTCCATAAGGCAATAAACTCGAGGTCGAATTCTTTTCAAGAGGGAGGGAATGATGCAAACCAAGGATGATGTCCAATTTGAGGCCAAATTAATATTTTTGATGAAAATTTTATTTTCATTGTGGTGAACCCGTATGCTTGATTTGGTCAGATCTTGAGCTACGAATCTCCGATTGATGCATTCTTTGGTGCGTTGGAAAGCTTAGGGAATTTTCTACAAATCATATCTCAGGCCTCTTGACCAAATTCGGCTTCTATCATGGTGAAAAAGGGCTGCAAGTTTAATACGAATTCTTGGACCTTAAATGAGTTATATGTTTAATTGGGCTACACTAAGCTTGATGAATGAGCAAGGCCCATTATGAATGGTGGCTGGCACGTTTTTGGCCCTTACAAAGGAGAGCAACCTATGGCTTGCATGCCTAGGTAACTCCTTTAGAAGTTATGGAACCACTTTTATTATTTTCTTAAGTAGGATAGTTATGTTCTTTTAATAACCACTTAGTGGAGAGTTATGTCTAGTTATTAGGAGTTTATGTCATCTTATGATGACCTTTGGTTTTTATTTCCCTATCCTGTATGTACACACCTATTACATGATGAATGATAACTTTGAGTTCATTTTGGATTGATTCCAATTGTGAGAGTGTTTTCTCTCTTGGGTTCTTCATCGAGCCAACCCTTGTTCTTATCAAGAATCCAAGATTCTTGTGGCGAACCTCACATTGGCTTATCAAATCCCCTTGGATTTGTGGCGCCTACCTCCCATTTCTCATCTTATCCAATTTTGTATTTCATCTTCTTCTATAATTTTGCTTGGTCACTCAAGGATAGATCCGAAAATATATATGTTCCTTGTTAGGATCATATCATTTGGTATCTTGAGCCATCCTTCCTAGAGTGACTTATGATTTTGTTTTTTCAACTTTTTTCAGAAGTTTGAATTTTTCTTAGTGGGTTCTTCATGGAGTCACTAATGAAGAAAAATGATGCCAAGAAAATGGAGGATCTTTTCTATTCTAGATGCTATGTGAAGGACAAGATATGTAGCTTGGTCATTGATAGAAAGGGTTACATCAACCTAGCTAGTACCACCATGGTGAAAAAGTTGGGACTCCCTCTTCTAGAGCATCCACAACCGTATGTCATTTGGAGCATCCCGGAGTTTAGTGATTTCGGTGACGTGATGGTGAACAAACAATTACGAGTGCCATTCCGGATTGGGAGATATGAGGATGAGGTGTTATGTGATGTGGTGCCTATAGAAACAAGGCACTTGGTACTTGGGCGTCCTTGGAGAGCTGAACGAGAAGCGAAATATGATGTCTACAACAATAGGTACTCATTTGTATTTAATAATCGTAAAATTACTCTTGGATCATTGTCACCAAAACAAGTCTTGAAAGGAGAGAGTGAGAAAAAAAGAATGATTGAGAAAACAATAAAAGAAGAGTGCTCGGTGAATGAGGAAAGCAAAGAAGGAGAAGTAATAAAAAAAAAAAGAAAGCCATGAGAAAAAGGTAGAAGAAAACGGAATGGAGGAAAACAAACAGAATGAAAAGGATGTTGAGAAAAAGGTGGAGACTGCATTTTTTGAAGGGGAAAATAAAAAGAAAAAAATTGAGGCAAAGGTTGAAAGAAGAATTGAGAGTCTTCCTATAAAAGAAAATAAGGTGAAGGGAGCAATGTTGGCAAGGCAGCCTATATATATCTTTCTATGTTAAGATGCTTGTTTGACTACTAATGCAAACTCTTTGCCTAGAGGTGATGACTCTATTTTGAAGGAAGTTGAAGAAACAATTCCAAGAGAGGTGCCCCATGGATTCAAAATGGTTGTGTTTGAACCCGGAGGATAAAGAAGACTCCTTAAGGCAATAAATTCGAGGTCGAATTCTTTTCAAGAGGGAGGGAATGATTTAAACCAAGGATGATGTCCAATTTGAGGTCAAATTAATATTTTTGATGAAAATTTTATTTTCATTGTGGTGAACCCGTATGCTTGATTTGGTCAGATCTTGAGCTACGAATCTCCGATTGATGCATTCTTTGGTGCGTTGGAAAGCTTAGGTAATTTTATAGAAATCATATCTCAGGCCTCTTGACCAAATTCGGCTTCTATCATGGTGAAAAAGGGCTGTAAGTTTAATACGAATTCTTGGACCTTAAATGAGTTATATGTTTAATTGGGCTACACCAAGCTTGATGAATGAGCAAGGCCCATTATGAATGGTGGCTGGCACGTTTTTGGACCTTACAAAGGAGAGCAACCTTTGGCTTGCATGCCTAGGTAACTCCTTTAGAAGTTATGGAACCACTTTTATTATTTTCTTAAGTAGGATAGTTATGTTCTTTTGATAACCACTTAGTGGAGAGTTATGTCTAGTTATTAGGAGTTTATGTCATCTTATGATGACCTTTGGTTTTTATTTCCCTATGCTATATGTACACACCTATTACATGATGAATGATAGCTTTGAGTTCATTTTGGATTGATTCCAATTGTGAGAGTGTTTTCTCTCTTGGGTTCTTCATTGAGCCAACCCTTGTTCTTATCAAGAATCCAAGATTCTTGTGGCGAACCTCACATTGGCTTATCAAATCCCCTTGGATTTGAGGCGCCTACCTCCCATTTCTCATCTTATCCAATTTTGTATTTCATCTTCTTCTATAATTTTGCTTGGTCACTCAAGGATAGATCCGAAAATATATATGTTCCTTGTTAGGATCATATCATTTGGTATCTAGAGCCATCCTTCCTAGAGTGACTTATGATTTTGTTTTTTCAACTTTTTTCAGAAGTTTGAATTTTTCTTAGTGGGTTCTTCATGGAGTCACTAATGAAGAAAAATGATGCCAAGAAAATGGAGGATCTTTTCTATTCTAGATGCTTTGTGAAGGACAAGATATGTAGCTTGGTCATTGATAGAAAGGGTTACATCAACCTAGCTAGTACCACCATGGTGAAAAAGTTGGGACTCCCTCTTCTAGAGCATCCACAACCGTATGTCATTTGGAGCATCTCGGAGTTTAGTGATTTCGGTGACGTGATGGTGAACAAACAAGTACGAGTGCCATTCCGGATTGGGAGATATGAGGATGAGGTGTTATGTGATGTGGTGCCTATAGAAACAAGGCACTTGGTACTTGGGCGTCCTTGGAGAGCTGAACGAGAAGCGAAATATGATGTCTACAATAATAGGTACTCATTTGTATTTAATAATCGTAAAATTACTCTTGAATCATTGTCACCAAAACAAGTCTTGAAAGGAGAGAGTGAGAAAAAAAGAATGATTGAGAAAACAATAAAAGAAGAGTGTTCGGTGAATGAAGAAAGCAAAGAAGGAGAAGTAATAAAAAAAAGATAGCCATGAGAAAAAGGTAGAAGAAAACGGAATGGAGGAAAACAAACAGAATGAAAAGGATGTTGAGAAAAAGGTGGAGACTGCATTTTTTGAAGGGGAAAATAAAAAGAAAAAAATTGAGGCAAAGGTTGAAAGAAGAGAGTCTTCCTATAAAAGAAAATAAGGTGAAGGGAGCAATGTTGGCAAGGCAGCCTACATATATCTTTCTATTTAAAGATGCTTGTTTGACTACTAATGCAAACTCTTTGCCTAGAGGTGATGACTCTATTTTGAAGGAAGTTGAAGAAACAATTCCAAGAGAGGTGCCCCATGGATTCAAAATGGTTGTGT
>JAUPTC010001538.1:0-23801 GCA_030762895.1 Sophora flavescens
TGGCTGCTTCTGCTTGGCCGTTTGTTTGTGGATACTCAACCGATGTCATCTTATGTTTAATTCGGAGGTTGGAGTATAACTCTCTAAGCCCTTTATCAGTGAATTGCTTTCCATTATCTGTGACCATTGCATAAGGTTGCTTAGCTCGGATGTTTACTTTTGGTCTTTCACTGTGTATTCAATATTTACACAGTTTACCCAAGTTTTTCATCGGCTTAGTCTCGGATTTTTCCAACTTTTTCTGAGTTTGTATTCGCCCTTTGTGCTCGGTGTGTTACTTTGGCCTATTTGAGCATTTAGAGCTTGGCCTTTTTAATAAATATAACCCCTTTAGGTTTTTGAATACCACAGGGCTTAAGTTATTTCCTTACCTCTTAGGCTCGACCTTTCGACATTAACTCGGTCAAATTTAGCTGGGTTACCCCTTTTAGGTTTTTGCTTTGCTTTTTTAGGTCAAGCATTTCGACTTTGACTCGGTCGATTTCAGCTCGGTTGACCTCTTTAAGCTCGTGTTTACCGCTTTGGGTTTTTATTTACCTTTGTAGGTTTTTGTTTACCTTTTTAGGTTCGGCTTTTTGATTTTAACTCTTTTGGCGACTTGGGCTTAGCCTTTCGATTTTAGCCCAGTCCACATTTTTAGGTCTTTATTTTTGCCTCTTCAGGTCCGGCCTTTCGAACTCAACTCGGTCGACTTCAGCTCGGGCAACCTTTTTAGGTCTTAGTTTTGCCTCTTTAGGTACGGCCTTTCGACTTCAACTCGGTTGACTTTAGCTCGGGCAACCTATTTAGGTCTTAGTTTTGCCTCTTTAGGTCTGGTCTTTGACCTCAACTCTGCCTCAATTCAGCTGAAACCTTTTAGGCACGACATCTTTGGTGTGCCAACACAAATAAATTCTTAGCCATGTAACAGTTTTTTTTTTTGCCAAAATAATGTAAGTGAAATAGACTTATTTATTTATTTATTCAGGTGTGCCTCATTAAAACCTTCCTGGCCAAAACCACGTGGGAAAAAGACCAGGGTAGGAAAGAGTACATCACCTACTTACATAACTTTAGCTAAAATAAAACTTAAGGTGGGAAGTGTTCCAAGTTCTTGGAACAACCTTTCCCGACAACTCTTCTAGCCCTGTAAGCACCATTTCCTAGACTTTCAACTATTATGAATAGGTCAGACTAGTTTGTGCAGAGCTTACCCTCTTTCGAGTCTTTTCTTGCATCATTTTTGCGCCTCAGATTAAGTCACCTTGCACATATTCCTCTTGGCTGCAACCTTGAGTTGTACTTCCAAGTTGCTTTCAGCTTGCATAGTTCTTCCCCGATTTTTGCCTCTGACTTCTTCAACCATGTCAAGCTCAACTCGGACTTCTTCTTCATTCTTACTTTGGTCATGATGTTGCCTTCTTAAAGAAAAGTACGCTGAGCTCAATCTGGAATCATTGCATCGGTTCCATAGGTTAGCTTAGAATGGCGTTTCACCCGTCGATGACTATGGTGAGAAATGGTAAGCCCAGAGGATGCTTGGTAATTCTTCAACCCATGCCCCTTTTGATTGCCCTAAACTTTTCTTGAGCTCGTTCAAAATGACTTTGTTGGTGCTTTCGCTGGGCCGTTCTTTGTGGATGCTCAACCGAGGTCACCTTTATGGTTGATTCCGAGGTTGGAATAGAACTCTCTAAGCCCTTTATCGGTGAATTGATTTCCATTATCTCACGAAATTGCTTAAGGTAGGCCATGTCTGCATATGATGTTTTTCCATACAAAACTCCGAACCTTTTTAGCATTATGGTAGCTAATGATTCGGCTTCAATCCATTTAGTGAAGTAGTCCACCCCCACTAGCAAGAACTTGACTTGGCTTTTAGCAACATGGAAAGGACCAACGATGTCCATCCCCTACATAGTGAAAGGTCACGACGAGAACATGGAATGAAGTTCTTCACCTGGTACTCGTGCAACGTTGGTGAACTTTGACAAGGATCACACTTGTTAGTCCAAGCAAAGACAATCGATCTCATGGTTGGCCAATAAAAGCTCTTAAAGAACCCGAATTTGTTAGAGATCGGCCACTCAATGCATTCCTCGCAGATTCCTCGATGCATCTTGTCCATTACGTATCTGATCGCTCCTTTGTTATTCACTTTAAATACAGGCATGGAGAATCCTCTTCAGATAGCTCTCCATCTCGGATGGTGTAATGACAAGATTTCAAACGGATTTTCCTTGCCTCTTTGGGATCATTAGGCAATTTGTCCAAGGCTAAAAATTCCCAAACTGACATGTCATCCAGCCCCGATCATAGTGCTCGGTCATCATTACCTCGCACTCTTTATGCTCACTCAAAGAGATTTTCCTAAATGAAAGTTCTTCACTTGCCCGGAGTTTTTGGTGCTAGCCAACTTAGGACAACAGATCTGCCTTTGAATTTTCCTCAAGATGTATATGTTCAATAGTAAAATTATCGAATTCTGAAATTCAACTATTAACTTTACAAAGATACTCGGTTAATCGGGATCCTTTGTGTGATAATCACCCCAGACTTGTCTGTTGAAGTCAGTGAGTCACTTCTGACTTCAACTCTTTGACTCCAACTTCTTTAGCTAGCATCACTCTGCAATAAGGGCTTCATAATTCGCTTGGTTGTTTGAAGCAAGAAACCCAAACTTCTTGGATTGTGCTCGAGACTAAATCATCGGGACCTTCAAGAATTATTCTAGCTCAACTTCCTTTTCAAGTTAGATTGAACCATCAACATATAGGAGCCAGGTGAAGGATTCTAATTAGGCTTTGAAGAGAGCTCAGCAATGAAGTCGAGAGAGACATTGTGGTTTCATCGGTCCTCTCTTCATTTATTGCAAACCAAACTCGATAACTCCACTTGACCAAGATATCGGTCTCCGCCGGATCGTGTTTTGAGCACTTGCTTTATTGGATGATCTTTTTCATTATAACCTGGTGTGATCAGGAAGTAAGGTCAGAACCTCGAGCTGCCATGACTAAAGCGAGGCGAGCTTTTTCAATTACTTGATACCATGTTGCGCGATCTTTCGGAATTCTACTAACACAATACAGCTTCATCCATTGTTTTTCTTCTTCTGGATGATTCTTGTGACACGATTGCGAATCATTGTGTGAGACAGATACAACTACAGATCTTTGTCGAGGTATGGCCGAGTTAGGATCGGGAGAGGCTAGAAAAAGTTTGAGATCTTCAAAGGCCCGTTCACACTCCTCGGTCCAAGTGAATTCTTTTGGTCTTTTTAAAGTGGAAGAGGGTCATGCTTTTCTCAGATTTTGGGAGAAGCGAGATAGGAAGCTAATCGTCCAGCTAGCCTCCAGTATCTCTTTCACACTCTGTGGGCTCAGTGATTTCAATGATAGCTTTGCACTTTATTAGGATTAGCTTGAATTCCTCATGTGTTAGCATATATTCCAAGAACTTCCCCCTTGTACACCGGGCGAGCATTTTTTCTCGGATTTAACCTCGTGTTGTACTTTCTCGAGTTGGCCAAAAATTTCTTCGAGGTCGATGGGTGTTGCTTTGGGTCATCGGACTTTACCACCATATCATCAACACAAACCTCTAGGTTCATTCCCGATCCGATTGACAAACACTTTCTCCACAAGCCTTTGATATGTTGTAACCAGCATTTTTTAAACCGAAAGGCATTACTTCGGTAGCAGTGAGGTTTGCCCCATCGGTCATAAATTCCGTTTTTTCTTCATCGGGTGGATACATCCTTATCTGATTATAACCGAATATGCATCCAAGATTTTGTAACCTGAATCCCCAGTCCACCAATCGCATCAATGTGGGAAGAGGATAAGAATCCTTGGACACACTTTGTTAAGATCGGGTAGTCGATGCACATTCTCTAGTTGCTTGACCTTTCTTACCCAACACAACGTTGGGTAGCCAAGTAGTGTATTTCACCTCTCTGATGAAATTTGCTTTAATCGCCTTTCACCAAGTCTCCTCCCTTCTTGCCTTGCGCCTTTCTTCACCGAGCTTCCTTTTCCTCCGAGATATAGGCTTGGCCTCGGGACATATAGATAGCCTATAGCACAAAAATTTGGGGTCTCTGCCGGGCATATTCGACGCCTTGAAAGCAAACAAGTCGGCATTCTTCTTTAGAACACCTTGAATTTGTTGTTTGAGCGCGGGTCGAGCGATCGGCTGACCTTTGTGCACCCAGCTGCTCGGCTGGGCTCCCGGTTGGATCTTCTCCAAAGACTCTGTTGGTGCAGCTACGACTCATACATCTCCATCCTCGGATCAATTCAAACATATTGACCGAAGCTTGCTGAAGCTAACCGAACCCGATCAACTTACCACCGCTTTACCATCTTTAGCATTTTTGTGATGTCTCAGCTCTCTGGTCACCTTTAAACTATCCGTGTAACACTGTCTAGCCATCCTCTGGTCAGCTCGGACTGAACCATCTCTCCGAATCGATTGGAAATTTCATGGTGAGGTGGGGGTTGAACAATTACTCCGTGTTGGCATCCATGATAACATACCGACGATATGGTATGGTCTAAGCTTGCCTTCACCAAATGTTGTCAAGAGGTCTATGTAACCTTGGGTCTTTACGTGTTCTCGTGAACCCTACTAGCTTGTCCTCCTGTTCTTTTATCAACTTTTCTGAATTCGAAGATTGTTAAAGGTTGCCAAGTACAAAAATTTAGTCGAGCTACCCGATCGACAAGTGTTCGTTTGACCAGAGTAGTTAGCTAATTCCATCGTTATCACTATCGGGTCATCTTGATTAGGATCCAGCCCTGGAAGTCATCATCCGAGAAAGTAATGGGAGGTCTCGACCTTGTAGAGTTTTCAGGACACCAAGTTGGTGATCAGGATAGCTTTTACATAACGCCTCCAAGCCGAACTTGTTGTACCTCCTCCCTGCGAAGCCTCGGAAATGAGGATGAATGACTCCTTTGACCCTCATTCTCACTTCATCATTAGGAGCCCTCAGGTTGTGCACACAATCTCCGTTATGATTGTTACCTCGCTGGTTTTCATATCGATTACGATTGTCATAACCCTGTTGTCCTCATCGCCATTCGCCACGGCTGTCCCCTCCATTATCATCTCGCGAACGAACCGTCAAGACGGCTCGCTTGTACCAATTCTTCAATTTTATCCTCAGGTCATTTCTCAGTCTTGAAGGAGTGACCACAATTTTGAATCCACTTGCACTCTTTACTTCTATCGCCCTGGCGGGAGTTTTAGGAATACGAGGTAAGGTGAAAGTAATTTGGCATTGCACACACCTCTTGAGAATGGTTGCTCTGATTGGTTTAGCGGTGTATAGGAATGGTGCACAGGTTGCTTCTTCTGAGAACCCTTTCATTACTTTTCAGGCGCTTTGTGGATGGGCTCTGTCGCTTTCTTTGCTCGGGACCGTGCTCTTGTCCTCAAAACCTCTTTCCCTCTTTTGGATTCTACCATCTCTTCGGAGTTCATGAAACTGTTGCTTTTTCCTGCAATTCTTCTTAGTCTCTCTGGTTTAGAGATGAGTATTCAAAGAAAGGCCCGCTTCAAACCCATGACGGCATGAAGGCGTAGTTCCGAACTCATATTGGGAATTAAAACTTGTTGAGCACTAAAAACGAGCCAGAATCTCTAAGTGATTCATTTTTTTTCTTGATTAAAATTCATTAACGAGACCGAGTGCCTTTTAGGCTGCCTGCTTATGTAAATTGTGCGGAGAACTTAGCTACAAGCATATCAAAAAGAATCAATTGATTGAGGTGGAAGATTCAGAAGCCAGTCAAGCCAGAGGCCTTGCAAAATGTTAAACAGAAGAAATAAAGGATTACTGTGTTCAGTTTGGATCAGTGGTGCCATTGAATTTATCAATAGTAAGAGGCTTAAAATGTCTAAGCACGAGTACCTCGTCTATGTCATCGATGAAAAGCAACCTCACGTCCGTGTCTTAGCTTTCTTTCCTGGGATAGTCTCTTCAGACGAGATTTGGCTCAAACCCTGAGGCCCCGTTTGGTCTCGCAGAGTCGGCTCGTTTCATGGTGGGAAGGTGCATGTGAGGGATCCTCCTGGTTGTCTGTGGTGAAGATCGCTTCTCCATCCGAAGGCGTCGTGAATATGGCCCTTCTCCGAGCTCTTGCAATTTTGGTTCCGCGCGCACGAATCTCCCTGCTTTTCTCGAAGCAACCTTTCAATTGTGCCATAATCACTCCCAACCGAGGAATATCTTCATTGAGGGGTGGAGGCTGGGGCGGAGTTGTTCATGGATTGGTTTGTATTTGATGCTTCATGATCAACGTGGTTCTGTGCCAGGCGCCCTCCTCCCGCTCCGTAGTCACCATCAAGCTTTCTTATGGAATCGGGTAAAGTTTTTCCTCGGCCCTACGTGGGCTCCCAAATATTCCTGCCAGATCGATCAGCCAAATCTTGCTAGTAGACGCGTCAAACCAAGATTGAACATCGAGGTTGTTTTAGATTATGGCTTGGAGAATTAAGGTATTCCATTCTCATTATCCCAACGGAATCAAAGCTGAGCGTCGTTCTTTGTTCAACACTTCGGCAGTGGTGAAGTCAATCATTTGATTTTGTATATGATGGATACCCGGTGAACAAGGACTCTTTGATAGTCTCATTGTTATTTGGTTCCTCAAGTACGCTTAAGGAGATTCACCAGGTTAGCAAAAGTGTCTTCTCTTTAGGGTTCTCACTTCTTTTATAGTTGAGTGATCCCATCCCTTTTTTAGGTCGTTCTTCTATCTCCTTATCAATTATCTCTTTGCTAATGTTCAACTAACAATCTTTTTCTTTATCCAAGATAAGATCTCGGTCTTATACTAAGATAAGGTGGTTGGTTAGGTTATATATAAGTGTTGTTATCGGGAGAGATGGTTTCCAAGTTTCTCGGTGGCTTCTAACCTTACATCTCGGCCAATGACAATTTCTATATAATGTTAAGTAACTTTTACACTTTTTAGCTTAAATTATTGGTCTCCCGAAAATTATATAGGACTCACTAATTTTAACCGGAGTCACGAAAACCTATTTAAAGAGACAAAACTTCCCGACGCTCTATTTTTACTCCTTGCCACGGATCAATAAGCTTGGATAACATTCATGCTCTTTGCCTCTTTAGGGTCTTCATAACCTGGGGGTATTCATATTCAACCGATCCAAAGAAAGCGAAAATCGATCCAAAAACCGAAAACCAAACAAAATCGAGTATCTATTGGATTTTTTAAAATCTTGTTTTGTGAAAATCGATCGGATCGGATTGGATTTTAGATCCCTTTTAAAAACCAATCAATCCAAACCAAAGCATATATAAAATTTTAATATATGTTTATTCTATTTTTACCTTATTAATTTTTTATTTGTTGTTTTTATTCCTAATAATGTTTACTAGTTTGATTTGACGTAAAAAATTATTTCTAATGTTCTAAAACATAAATAAATGATGTTTTGAAAGTAGATGATGATATTTATTTATTTTATACATATTTTTATGAAATGTTATTACATGAATGTATCAACAGTATATACATATTTAAGATTTTGTTCAATTTAGCCTCGTATTGTTGATTCTTTGATATAATATAAATATGTAATGATGTGTCAGAAAAACATAATCAACCAACCAATCCAAACCGCATTTAATCGGATCGGATTGTATCATATTCTTTAAAGAGACAATCCAAACCGAACCCAACCGTGGGTTGTTTTAGTATTCGAATCGGATGACTTTTTATCTCAAACATATCCAAACAGATTCATGAACACCCCGTGATTTCATACAACCAGCATAGTTTATAAAATTGATATTGTTGAGTTGTAGTACAAGGTGGGCGTTGAAGGGTGGAGAGGGGGGGATGTGATGATGATGGCAAATGAGTTAAAAAATCAAAAAACTTAACTACAATTTTATAAGTGTATTAGATGTTACTTTTTAATAAAAATAAGGTATGTATAGTAGTTATTATATATGTTATATTTTTATTGAAAATTAATTATATATGTCATAATTTTATTGAAAACAACATTTGATATATTTATGAAAGGAAAAAACTCTTGTGTAGTTAAATAGATGTTGTTTGTATTGTTCATCAATTATAATATGTCATATTAATTAAATTTTTATTTTAATTTAAATTTAAAATATATTTTTTTTCTCTATTAATTGGTTATCCATGTGTTGAATGATGATTGAATACCAATAAAAACTACATACAAAAAGTTATACCTGAGTTTTGTCCTGTATAAAATCATGCCTAAGTTTTCTCTTAGTTGATGAGAAGGCAGGTTAGCGGTTTCTAGGAAGGTGGGTCGCTTTTCGGGGCAAGTCCTATCAAGTTTATTGGTCCACCCCATTATGAATGATGGGTGGTGTGGGAACTGGGATGAATCCAATAATATTATAATATATATATATATATATAATTTCTCTTACTGTAAATCTGTAATAACCACCATAATATAGTTCAGATCTTCAGGATGGTATGGTTTGTCTCATTTTCAAATGTTCTAGGGTCCAATTCCAATCATGATAGCGTGGCTATAACGTAAATAGTGAATGAGTATTAACTAATAACCGTTCATATTTGAGCAGTTGGGGGGACCTGAGGTGACGTGTGAGGTGGATTTTGAGGGGTTTTTTGGATTTTGGTTAGGGGCAAATGGGCAATTTGGGGAAAAAAAGTTATTTTATTTAATGCAATGTTTTAATTAATCTAAAGCATCAAATAATTTAAAATGAAATTATGAGATCCTTGACGACAATAACTCTTGGTCATTACTTATCTCGATCGAACCCGGATAGTGCGCGATCAAAGACTCGGAGACATCGGAGGCGGGGTCAAAGACCCTCCGGACAAAAAAATGAAATTAGTGATACTATGTTTTATTATCGGGTTTAATTGATATCGTTGTTAGTATAAAAAGCTTTTTACAATCGACAATCAATTGAAATTATGATAAGGTTGACTTTTAAGATAATTGTGATAAGAATCAAACTTTTTTTTGATAATGTGTTAATTACGATGGTCAATGAATATAAAAAATCTTTCACTATCAATACATACCAATTAAATCCTTTTTATTATTTGAATTGTTTAAAATAAATAGATTCATTTTCATGGCATTCAACTTTTCTTCCTTTCCCATATAAGAGATATGAGATGTGATAAAATTTAATAATTATTCCCCAAAAATTTACTCTATTCATACCTATCATAAAATATCCAAAATGATACATTAATTTCATTCTTTTCATTTCACCCATTATTAAATATCCCAAACCAAAAACATAAATGATATTTTATTTATAATTCTGTATGATATATTTATTTTAATTTTTAGATATGATACATGATAATATCTAATTATATTAATTCATATTTATATTCAAACATAATATCCTACACAAATATAATATTTAAAAGGGAAAAGAGCAAATAGGCCCCTCAACTATAATCCTTTTTCAAATAAGTCCCTCAACTGTTAATTTTTTCTCATTAATCCTCAAACTTCAATATTTAGGTGAAATTGATCCTTTTTAACCCACCATTAAACCACAGTTCTTTCCGTTGTTCTTCTTCATGCATCCCACATTGACACATTCTTTGCGGAACTTCTTGCACAAACCTCGGTTGTTTCCTTGAGATTCTTTCTGAGGCCGTAAATGGAGTTGCCACCACCACCAACTTCACACCATAATTCTCTCTTCTTCATTCTTTCAGCATCCAAGATATATATACCCAGCAAAGTACACAAGATGATCAAATTAATTATTTCACATACATACCTCAAATCTGCAAGGAAAATAAACATTCCATCATTGAGAGCAGCAACCACCAAATGGTGAAGGTAGAGTAGAGAGCTAATGGACAAAACTGAGATCACCAAGTTTCTTTCTTTTAACCAGATGATTGAATGCTCAGATTTAACGGGTTATTGAATGGGAAAAAAAAAATCAAATTCTGAAGACAGAAGAGCTAAATGTACACAGAATTAGGGACACTTACGACGATGACAGTACGAAAAGTCACGTGCAATGCGGACTTCAGATGCTGCGCGGCTCCGTAGCGGTTTTTTTTTAAATTTAATTTTTTTTTTATAAATAATTTTTTTATTAAGTATGTGTAAATATCGGTGAATCGGTACAAATATCAGTGAATTCATTTCATTATCCCGGTGAATGGGTTTTTGAGAAATAATTTTTGATAAGTATGTGCAAATATATGGTGAATCCGGTATAAATATCTGGTGACTTAGTTCATTCTCCGGCGAATAAGTTTTTTGAGAAAAATTGTGGTTTAAGTATGTGTAAATATATGGTCAATCATGTATAAATATATCGCGAATTCAATTTATTATCCCCCGTGAATGTGTTTTTTTGAGAAATAATTTTTTGTTAAATATGTGCAAATATCCGGTGAACCGTGCATAAACATCCCGTGAATTCGCCCAATATCCCACGAATGCTTTTTTGAAATAAATTTTGCTAAGTATGTGAAATATATAGTGAATCGCGTATAAATATCCCGGAATTCAATTCATTATCCTGAACGAGCTTTTTTAGAATAATTTTTGGTTAAATACGTGCAAATATCTGTCAATCATCGTATAAATATCACCTGAATTCGGTTCCTTATTATCCGTTAATAGGTTTTTGAGAATAATTTTGGTTACAGATGTGCAAATATATGTTGTCGTATAAATATTTTGCAATTGATCATTATTTGGTGAATTTTTTTTTTATAAATAAATTTTTGCTAAACATGCTGAAATATCCATGAATGAGTTTTTTCGATAAATAAATTTTTGTTAATAAGTACAAATCTCAGGAATCATATACAAATATATGATAATTCATTCATTATCCAGTTGAATGAGTTTTTTTAGAAATAAAATTTTTATTTTTTAAAAGTCAAAATTAAAAAAACTGCTACAATAACGCCTAATGTAGAGGTATCGTATTTGGTGTCTGCAAAACCGTGTTTCGTTTAGCAGTGCCTACTGAAGAAATGGGGTTCTACTGTTGGGGTTACAGGTCGTGGATGGAAAGAGATATCAGGCTTTTTTCTCACATTTCTTTTCTTGTTTAAAGAATAATAATAAAATTAGAAAATAAAAATAATCCAAGATTGAGATTAAAAAAAATAAATGACTGGATTCGATCATCACGAATGGTTTAATGATACATTAACAAAATAACTAATTTTATTAATTTTAAATGTTTGAGAATTAATTGAAAAGAATCAATAATTAAGATTATCTATTTAAATAAACTATAATTTAGGAAGTGTATGCAGTGTTTTTCCTATTTAAAATATAGGAAAAAGAAACCATTATCATTAAGCAAAATTAAAAATGAAAGGAAAAAAAAGGAAGGAAAGAAGGGAGACCTTTCAAAGGAAAATCCCATGTTGAGACTTTGAGAGAGACCCATTGGTTCATCATGTGGGGGTGCGACCCACCAGTCCCCTTAAAGGCAAAGCATCTCACGAGACATCAGTACAATTGCTTTGGATACTGTATTTGATTTTACGTTCAAAATCTCCAGGATTTTTGATTTTTGTAAAACGTGATTTTAAAAAAAATAAAATATTTGTTTATTGCAGTTAAAATTGATACGATTTTGATGAGAAGTTTTAAAATGTAACTTTTAAATTGAATTGAAAATTTTACATTAAATTTATTTTTAAAATAAAAACGTTCAAATAAAAATCACTTCATTTTAAACTTAATTATAATCAAATCAATTTTATAAAATCAATTACATTTAAAATCACTTTAATCAAATACATATCCAAACAAACCCAAAATCAGATCTACTCCCTCTCTCCATCTTTCTCAACCTTGCTTTTTCGTAGTCAATCATCCATTACTTTTTACACAAGCCTGATCGGTAATCACCTTATTCAGCAATCAATATTAATGCTTTTTTTTTGACTAATCAATATTAATGCTAATATAACTAACATAACATAGAATTTTTATTATTTAATTATTATTGATTTTATCTCATTTTTATGCTCATATATTCTTTTTTTTACGTACCCTAAATATAATCAAATTTATATGTATTGTCAGTATAAATTTTTTTATACTAATAATTAATCAAAAATCATGAAATTAATAATATTTAAAATGGTAAGAATAATAATTAAACATATTTGATCATGATCAATTCCCAATTAATTCATCATCAATATATACCATCAAATCTTTATAATAAACGTCATTCTTTTCTTTCTTGTTCTCTAGAGTCTATTACCTACACCGCTACTAAATGGAGCTACCCGTGATTTCGTTAGTATCAATTTTAAATAAATCAAGCAATTCAAATAATATTATTTAGATCAATTTTTGAATAAACTAAAATGATTACTATAAAAATTAAATATGGGATTATTTTAATTGATTCTAAAAAAAGTAACCTATATTTTTAAATTAAAAGCAATCTAGCCTTTTATTAAAAATGGAATTTAATTGATATATATTGTTAGTGTAAATATTTTTTTACATTGTCAACCAATCATAATTTTTCAAATCATTAAAAATATCTGACTTTTATCCTAACTATCTTAAAATTAATTCATATCATGATTTTTGATTGGTTGACACTGACAATATAAAAAATTTACACTAACAATACATACCAAATAATATCTTAAAATAAGAAATAATAAAAGGAAATAAATATAACTAATTTCACAAGTTTAAAAAAATATTTGGTCATATAATTAATAGAGCTTATTAGAGTTATGAGTTTAATTCGTTATTAAAGTTTTTTTTTCATCAACTAATCACCAATCATATTATGAATAACTTTTAAGAATAAGAATAAAAATCACTAATATGATATTTTATGATTGGATGTCTCATGTAAAAGAGTTTTTCATCACAAGATGTAGCGATTAAACATTTAGAGTTGTTATAAGTAAAAATATAGGGTTTAACCTTTGATACACTATCAGTATATTTTTTATACGTACCAATAATCAATTCATCCTATATGTATGACTTTTAAGATGGTTATAATAAGAAATCAAACGCTTTGAATGATATTACAAATTATACTTAATTGATAGTGTAAAAAAATATTATACTAACCATACGGATCAATTAAATCCAAATATAAATTTAATTCCAAATGAAATATTATTTAATTTTATTGAATCGAAATAAAAAAAATTCAAATTTATTCATGGTTTGATTTTAAGTTGAATTTTAATTTTGGGGTTGTATTAGATTTCAATCCCTACTTCTCATGATTTCTCTCTCTCTATCTCTCTTTATTTGAGCAACTGACTTGCATATAGAAACACGTGAGGTAACTGATTAAAATCCCTCTCCATTTTATTCTCTTCATTTCCATTCATATAGGGAGAGAGTCGCATAAAGAGAGAGATATTTATATTTCAAACTTTTTTTTATCATTTAAATAAAATTAACTTATTAAAAATCCGTTGGATCTATTTCTCTCCTAAATGGAAGGAAGATGAAGATAATAAAATGGATAACATGTACACGCTGGAGCTAACTTCCCTTTCCATACCTTAAACATTTCTCTAGCTTAATAATAACCTCCAATCCAACTAATTTAATTATATCGATATGCAATTTTACATGTCAGGAATCAATCAAAAAGAAAGGTATGTTAAAATTTGTGTATTCAATTCGTAAAGCCTTTAAAAGACAACTCTTTCCCAACTCTAATACAATATTTCCCATTTTTGCATGATTCATTCATACACAAAGCTACACAAGTTAGAAAAATCATAATTATATTTATGTTCTCAGTTTTGAGTTTGACAATACTCACCATTTCTCTCCCCCATGACCACTAAAATATAGGCAGAGCCGCAGAGGCAATTTACATTATTGTAATGATTGTGTTTTGAGAATGTTTCTTCTCCATCATAAATTTCACATCTCACTTAAAATGGTTATGGGTGAATGATTCAATAATTAATAACCTACATTAATTAGTTAATGGATTAATATATTTTAAAAATAATAATAAAATAAGCTGTTTGTCTATTAATTAAATTAACTTATTATTAATCCATGGAGGTGAAGTGTAGGACTGTGCTTCTTTTTCCTTCTGGGGTAGAATACTATTAATTTTCTGCTTCCATTCAATAATTGTACAATATTAGTAAACTCAACATAAAAATATGAAAATAAGTTTTTTTGTAAAAAAAAAATTATTAATTAATTTTGAAGATAGGTTAAACTTTTGAGATATCATTTTTATATTTAGTAGATAGAGGCGTCTAGATCAACTGAGAACATATTCATCTATGTTATAGTCTTATATAATTATAGAAAAGGCAACGTTATAATTCATAGTTTCATACACTTA
The DNA here is from genome assembly GCA_030762895.1 of Sophora flavescens. NCBI lineage: Eukaryota > Viridiplantae > Streptophyta > Magnoliopsida > Fabales > Fabaceae > Sophora > Sophora flavescens. The sequence goes on from JAUPTC010001538.1 coordinate 14,354, forward strand.
ATTGGAACTTGAAACACAACCCATGAGGATGTGTAAGCCGCCACACGCCTTTTACTATAGGGTTTTGCTAATCATTAGAAAAAACTCATCATTAGAAAATGTTACTTCAACATGTGTTCTGTTTTATTTTTCAAGAAACATTTGCTTTAATTGAAATCATTAACCAATATCTTTAGAAGACTGATTTATATACACATACTATTAGGTTTTAAAAAAATGAACAATAAAATAATAGTAATTCCTTCATAGATGGATGGCTTCTATAACGATTTTTAAACAAACAATAAAGGGAAAAGAAAAAGAAAAAAGTGATTTTGATGAGAAGTCACTATTTAATTTTCTACAGTATTAGTAATTAATTACACCCTTATATACCCCTTTTACTAGCTATATGTTCCATACACGTATAACCCTCAACCACAAAAAATACAATGGTTGTGGGGGAACACTCCTGTTTTGTTTCTTTTTTCTTTCCTCTCCGAAAAGAAAAGCAAAACCTAATAGTAATCAACATGCTGCTGAAGGATTGGCGAAGGGGATAGAAGTGAGGCTTTGGAGCCATGGAGAATGGGGTCTTAGTGGAAGCACCACTGTTGACTCCACCGAGCCTCTCACAAGAAGGGCACATGGGTGAGGGTGGCTGCAGGCATAGGGCATGTACAAGGGTTGTGCTAGTTCAGTGCCTTTAGCTCTTGCAGCTCCTTCTGTAGCCTTCTGTTCTCATCTGTCAATGTCTCTACAACATTTCTTTAAGAACTCGCAGTCCACCTCCGTCTGCTTCAGCTTTGTTCTGAAACACACAAACCAAATATCTTAAATCATGTTCGCCTTATACCTATATGGGTTATGGCTATATCCAAGGATGAATAAAATTTTGCCTTATTAAAGTTACTAAGTTTTAATTGGTGTATTAAAATGTAGACAGTATCACGTGATGCTCACTGATATCTCGATTATGACATCAGGTGATCAATTATGGATAATGTTATCCGCAATTCACCGTGTTAAGCTACCACCATCACAACGCGACCATGACCGCAACATGACGCAACCATAATTAAAAACCTTGGTTTTAATTAATTAATTAATTAATTATGTTATGTACATACTATAAAATCAATTAAATTTAAATATGTACCTAGCTCTCCGATTCTGAACCATACTTCCAACTTGTCGAGGCCGTAGATTTAACTGCTTTGCTAAAGCTTGCTTTTGTTTCTGTAAATACAATCCATGCCAAGGCTACAACATTAGTCATAGTAATATTAATCAGTTATAGTTTTATTAAAAGAAGAATGAATAAAAGAAAGTTTGATTATTTTGGGGTCGATTATTGTTTAAAAGTTCTGTCATTAACATATTTATTCTAAACTATTTTGAACATAAAAAAAATTCCAACTCAAACACACTAATATGAAAATAGAGATGGATTATCATTACAGGATTGAGAGTGCTGTGTTGTTTGAAGCTCTCTTCTAGTAGAGCAGATTGTTCTTTGCTAAGCCTAAGCTTCTTCCTAGCATTCGTGCCATCTTCATCTTCATCGCTGACTCTTGAAGAAACTCTATCTATCCTTCACTGCTTAGCTCCCTCTCCCCCCCCTCTTGACCCTTCCACTGGAGAATGAGGAAACAGCACTGGAGGTGAAGTTTGTGTGGACAAGTCAACAGGGTCCTCACAATAAACTTTGTTATACCCAATAGTATCCACCTTATTTTTGGGCACTTGGACCACATGATTGAGGTAATTCTCACCGACAAGCCCAAAGTTAAAGATGGTTCAGCCTCACAGTAGGGTTCTTTGGGGTTGCCTAAGAGTAGTAAAATGATCATCAACCTTGTTGTTGGATAATTGTGGTGATGGGGTGATGGTTTCTTTTTGGGTACTGGTCAAAGCTAACCCTAGAACAAGCTGAAGACCTGAGATAGTAGCATCATGATCAAGACCCATTTAAGAGAATAAGGTGATGAGGGTGAGAGACTTGGAATTTTTCTTTCTACTTTACAAAGAGAGAAGCTATGGCTAGGTGAGGGAAGAAGATATAGAGTTTTAAAGTCTCGGGTGGAGAAAGGGTCTTAATAAGGAGAGAGAGGGAGCTATAGGGATTTAGAGAATGAATGAGACTTTTGTGGGGGCATTGGGTGGTTGGGTGGGTGGCTATGATTATGATTAATCAAAGGGGGGGTGGAATGAGTAGAGAAACGAATATGGGTCCTATTGGAAACTATGAAAGTCATCTCTATATATCTTTTGTGCATAGGTTGACCATTTGAGCCCCACTACTGTTACCTCCATTATAATAACAGACAAACTTGGATAACCTTTCCTCTCAGATGCCTCTAGTGTCCTAACACTTCACATGGCAGTGCAAAACACATCAACAGGGTGAGTGATCTCGCTTGCCTTACAACTAAATATAACTATACATTATTATCACGAAAATTCTAACGAATTTTTTTTTAGGATATTATTTAAGAAATTAATAATAAAAAATTTTGTATAAAAAAATGATGTATTTAATATTATCAAAAATGTTAAACTTAATTTTTGAATATAATTTTTTAATATATTCCTAACCAACGCCATAATGACACTCGCTTAAACAGATCCTTTTATTATCACAGTACTTTTTCTTGTCCGATACATGCTTCCTTGAGTTTGTAATAGCTTCACTTTATATTGTCCCAATAATTGGCTCCTTTAGTCCTGCTTTACTGATGTCCTAGAGCAGCATTATTGTTTCTTCCTTTTTTCCCCCTTACATTTATTCATTTTCTGAAAAATGATAAATAAATAAACATACACAAATATATATATTCATCTTAATGATAAACCATTCGTATGCTTTAGCACTGCCACTCATCAAAAGATTACTTCCATAAGTTATTTCCCGAAAATAAAGATATAACCAATTAAAGAGAATAAGAAAAAAGAAAAGAAGAGCATGATTGGAAGAGGGTATATGTGTGTGACACTGTGTGTTTGATTGTTTTCTATAATTAAAAACAGACCCACATGAACTGTCTCCCACTCATGCTTGGCTAAACTAGTTAGAGATGGGTACCATGTCAACTTGCTTACAAATCTTGCATACTTTTTAATGAACGAGTAATGTGGACGGTTTTCTTACTTACTATGAATGTGGAGATTAGAAAGGGATGTGCACTGATTTGTTTGTTTCCAATGAAAAAAAAGAAAAAAAGGAAAAAGTTGGTACAAGACACACAATATATATTGGAGTTTCAAAGAGTTATAATGGCGCCAGAATATGATTCATCAACAAGAATCCTGATCTTTGCTTAACTAGAAAGTTGATGTGGAGTGTTCCGGACCTACTTCTCTGTATTAGTACTATATCGCACCTCCAATAATGTACTGTCGGCGATGCGTAGCTGAGTTAGGTCACTCATTATTGATGACGAACCTAAAATAATTAGCACAAGGAAAATATAACGGTGTTAATACCAGATTCTATCTATTGATGAATTGCTTGCTTTTATTATTCATTCATGATATTAAACGACTAATAATTTATTCGTCTATTATTCATTTATAAACTTTTTGATTAACAAAAAATTATTCGCTCAATTTTCTTTCTTTTTCCTACTTACTTGGCTAGCATTTTTCTTCCTTATAAATAGGCTCAAATTAAATTTCATACGCCCATAGTCTGTTGGCATCGAATTTGGTGTGACATATCTGGCACCTATGACTTCGTAGTTGAAAGCATATTATCTTGTCTATAATTAAAGGGATTGATGTAATAATACTGGTTGGCTCAAATGATAACGAATTTGTTTCTTAAACATGATGAAGGTTCGATCGATACCTATGTATGGAGACAACCCGATTGAGAGAGATCAACTTTTAAATCGCCAAGATATCGAGGGATGCCTACCAAGTACGCGTGTGGCGATACACAAAAAAAAAGGATCCTGAGTGGTAAAGAAATTCCATTAACATATTATCTGACACACTTAGATACACGGACATACCGTTGTTTTCTATGTCATAAAGAAATTTCATTTGATTAAAATACTACTAACGTCAACAGTATCAATTTGTTCATGATTGAGCGAGTAAGAGATCAAATGCTATATACCAAATACTTTAGAAAAGTATTATCTCGAGCTTTTGTCAAAGCGAGTGGCTGAATACCAAAAGAAAAGCAATGGACAAACACACCCAAAGTGGATGGAATTTGACTTGGCACAGTGAACAAAATAAAATTATAAGGGAAAAAAAAGGTTTATACACAAACATGCTTTATGGGATGATTAATCTATAATCACAATATCCGTGTGACATATTAATCATCAAAGTGTTGTCATTAATCAAATCTCTAATATAAGCAATATGATTCCACATTTCATCACACATGTTAGTGACATAATAAAACCCTACAAATCAGTGGTGGTGGTAGTGGTGGTTATAATGTCATCTCCTCTAAACAATTTTATTTTTAGTTTATACAATAATTACATACATAATATAAACATAAAATTGAAAAATAGATGGGCATGTGTGTGTTGCACAGACACATAGACCCCACCAATGATTTGGTATGATGGGCATTTGATTCCGTGGGAGAGGGATATAATTTGAGATAAGGTTTTGGGTGATGTTTGTCTGTTCCTGCCTTGCCTTAAGGCCACTGACCATGCTGCTTTCTTCGTGTTGGACTCTTTTTTCTTCTCTTCTCACCCCTCATTATTCGTTTTCATTAATTTTTTTAGTATCCAGATTCCAGAGTTTTATTTTCTTCTCCTTTTCGAATATTTTGCCTCAGTATGCATACCAAATGTCCTATTCAGAAACAAAGGCTTACTCAGCATCTACACTCCACTCAGTTGTGACACGTAACTCCCAAATCTTTCCTCCCCCAATAATATCACCCAAGAAACAAAAGCTCCGTTAATTAATTGTCATTAGGGGCCAAGGAAATCTACTTAGAGAAATAATTAAATGATTATTATATCATTTCTACAAAGGTTATTTTTGGACTCGCTGATATAGGTTTGATGATCCTCATGTTTCGGTTTCAATATATTTTTGCTTATAAAAAAATGTTTCTTGATAAATATTATTGTGATTTGATTTCATATATAGCATCTTCTCAAATTTTAATTGTTTAACCATCAATTAAATTTTTTTTTTATAAGTAAAATAGATTAGTGTGAGTACTAGGGGTATACAAACCCATCGAAAGCTGATAAGGAGAATTTTAATTTGGGGTTAAGTTTTTATATAAACGAAGAGATATTCGCTCAAAATATTATTGGATGCCATAGAATTTTTTTTTGACGACAAAGATATAGAAATTAAAACTTAATGGAATCAACAAAAGGAAATTTGTTTCCTATCATCCAAATGTTTTAGGAGAAATGAAACTCTCTTACTTTTGTTTGAGATTTAAAGTTGAAAAAAATGTGACTTATTTCAACTATATTGATAGGTATTGTTTGTGCAAGGTTTTATATCATTAATCAATCATAAATATGGTATAAACGGCTTTTAAGATACTTATGATAAGACTCAAATATTTTTAATAATATATCAATTACATTTTTTGTGCTAAATGATATATCAATTTCTAATTGATTGAAAATGTAAACTTATTTACAATATGTATACTAATTAAGTCTATGAATTATTTCTTAGTTTTAATTAATCCTCGATATTTCAGGATAAGTTGTTGTTTTTGAAAACGAGAAGGGGCCACTTCTCCATTATTTTCTCATCTATTCAACTCATTAAGGTGACGCTTGGAAAGGACTTATTTAAGGCTATTTTCGTTTATCTTACTTTGGTCTCCATATATGGTGTGTGGGGCAAAAGTTTATCAAAAGAACTTATGACATCTCATAAGGAGTTTTGACTTATTTTTAAAGTTAGCTGACAAGCTTATGACATTTCTAAAAGCTCTTATTATGCACAATCCCCGCCTTTTCACTCTTCCGACTCCTTCCGCTTTCTTATTCTTCTCCTTTTTTCTTTTTTTTCTTCACATTTCTATTCTTTTGTTCATGTCCTCCTTCTGATGATCACGTGTGGACCCCAACCTCTCTTCTTCGTACTCCCAGAGAGACTAACAAATGACGCGAGGAGCGACGTTGTGGTTTTGAGCGGCGAGGCATCGGATTGATCCGAGGATGAGATCACGACGAGACTGGAGATGGCGAGGAAAGGATGATTGTTTGTGTTCTGTTCACTCTATATTTTGTGTTTTTCTTTTGAGAAGATGAAATCAATGAAAGGAACCAAGGTGGAAGAGGAGAGGAAGACGAAGGACCATATAAAACATATGAAAAGAGACCCATCAAGTACTGATCTTCCTCCCAAATCTTTCTTATTTTAACACTCGATTTTCTTCCTTATATTGATGAGATCAAAAAACGCCTACCCCCTTCTTGCTTCTATTGGGAAATTTATTAACCAACAAGGGAAGAAGATGACAAAAATCCAGACAAGCCCCAGTTGTAAAGGAAAGGGACCATTGATGAAGCCTCGTTACGTTGATGGAGCCACGTGCAATGAGGAGCAAAGCCTTTGTTTTGATATTTTTTTAATTTTAAAAATGTTTATAAGTGCTTATATATTAATGTATCCAAACGCCTTAATATTACATAAGTATTTTTCAAGTGTGCATCCAAAGCATATAACTTGTTGAGTCTAAGCGCTTATGACTAATCTCATGCAATAAGGTCTTATGCGATAAGTGCTTAGTTAAGGTTGTTTAATAAACGCGACCTAAGTCTTGAAAGAAGAGTTTGGGATTATCCTTCCTTCCATTCTAATTAATTTTAGCTAAATACGAACAATTGTAGTACATTTTGGATGTTGATTATAATATTAAATCTGATCTAATCCAATTTGATTAACAAAATTGGATTATGACTCAAAATTTTATTTTTATTTTTATTTTTAAAATAATATTTTAACATCTCAAATATGTTATCTCGTTACTCAAAACATGAATAACAGTTGTCACATTTCTCGAATATATAAAAATCACAATTACAAATTAAAAACTCATTAGAAAGATATATATGTTAGAGTTTAGTTTTAGGGTTAAAAGGGTTGGGATCATAGAATAAGAAGTTCATCAGAAAACATGACAATTATTATAATTTCACAATAAAAATATATATAATATCAAAGTATGTATGTGATTCATTTAGATTGCATTGGTTGTAATTAAAAACGAGAATTAGAATAATGGGATATACGGAACGCTTTTTACGTCGCTTGACCATATGTTTGACGTTAAAAATGGCAGTGTGACAGTTTGTAAATATTAAATCACTATTTCGGTTTTTGTAAAGAACTGCGTAAAAGCGATTTTAACACTTTTAACGTCGCTTGTTTATACAACCGGCGTTAAATGTGTGATTTTTACAGATTAAATAAATAACCGATTTAAATAATTATGAAACTCATTTTTTTGTTGTCATCTCCCTGTTGTCACTTCTTAACGCAGATCACTCCATATAGTGCGCTTTATTTCTAAACCTTTTTTTTTTTAAACAAGTTTATTTTTAATGTTAATTAATTAGCTTGAATTAGTAAACAAATTCTTGTGCAAATTAAAATAAATAAACACTTAACATAAAACAAGTTATATATGTATAATCAAATCGTATCTCATTGAAGCGATTCATAAGTTACAATTACATGATTAAAAGATAAAAAAATTTCTCGAACATAGTACTAAAATATAAAAAGTTTCGCTTCAACATCATTTTCTTCTCAGCCTGTCTCTCGTAAACTCCAATTAATGGATGCATCTCCTCCCTCACTTGAATTCCTTGATGCCCATCTGAACCGACAATCACTTTGGAGCCAAAGCAGAGTGAAGGGACGGGATGAAATAAGGTGAGGGAATCACATTACGTAATTCACCCAACCTTACCATCCATGTTACGTGATTTACTCAACTCCTAAGTTTTTTGACCATTAAGACGTAGGACCTTTAAGTCTAGGTATAAGAATAAATAACAAAAAGTCTCAGAGCCATTTTGAGAATGAATAGAAAACACACGAAATATAGAGGAAAAGAGATTGTATTACGACCGATATGTAAAGAATGATACTTTATATAGAGAAGAGAGACGGCTGATTTTCTAGAAAACCATCATAAACTTAATGCTCAGTTAAGAGGATTACAGTTACAATGTGCATGGGTAGGTAGCACAAAGAGTCGTGGGGTAAGTAGGAAAGTAGTCAAATGACCGAATGTTTTTGCATAAACTTATACACTTTTAACGTCGCTTGTTTAATACAAACTGCCGTTAAAAGTGTTTTTAAAAAAAAATATTTATTTTTTAACGCCGCTTTTTTATACAACTGACGTGGAAGTGTTAGATTTTACTTGCTTGAATAAATAGCTGACGAAATAATCCTATATCCCTACCAAATGCCCTCGTGTCACTCTTACACAGTCAATCCATATATATAATGCAGTTTATTTCTAAACTTTTTTTAAACAAGTTTTTTTTAATCTTAATTAATTAGCTTGAATTAGTAAACAAATTCTTTTGCAAATTAAAATAAATAACCACTTAACATAAAACAAGTTATATATGTATAATCAAATCGTATCTCATCAAGCGATTCATAAGTTATAATTACATGATTAAAGATAAAAAATTTCAGAACATAGCCTTAAAATGATACAAAAAAAATTTATACTACCCTATTCCTCTATTTTTTAAAATTCCAAGGATGCAAAGTTTCGGCTTCCCAACATCATTTTCTTCCTCGGTCTGTCCTAAAACTCCATTAATGGACAATCCCCTCCCTCACTTGAATTCCTTGATGCTCCATCTGTTTTTATCCATACCACTTGGTCAAAGTTCGGAGTGGAAGGCAGATGAGTCCAGGGATGAAATAAAGCTTGAGGAATCACATTACGTGATTTACACAAATCTACCATCCATGTTACGTGATTTACTCAACCTCAAGTTTTTTTGACCATTGACCAGACCCCTTAAGTCCAGGCATAGGGAAGAAATAAACAAAAGTCTCGAGCCCATTTCGGAAGGAATAGAAAAACGACGAAATATAGAGGAAAAGAAGAGGAGCATACATATCGATACAAGTATGAAAGATATTTTATATATAGAGAAGAGAGACTAGCTGATTTTCTTTGAAAACTCGATCTATCATACTTAACGCCAAGTGGTAAGGTAGTACATAGAGTCAAAGAATTAATGTTTTTGCAGTGAAACTTATACACGTTTTAACGCCGCATGTCTTCATCAATCGATGTAAAAGTGTTTTAAATAAAAATATTTATTTTTAACATTCTTAATCAACAATGACCAATAACGACTTCTTAAGAAAATCGACGTTAATTAAATTACCTTAACGCTGGCTTCGACAACAACCGACGTGAAATGTTGTTTATTTTTTATTTTTGATTATAACGAAAACAATGACTTTTAAC
>JAUPTC010001539.1:0-23786 GCA_030762895.1 Sophora flavescens
AAAGTCGTGTATTAAATTCCTTAAAAACTTAAAAAGTACTCTTTCCAATAAAACATTTCTATCTTATGATTCCTTAAAATATACAAAATTACACAGGTTAGAAAAATTCTATTAATATTTAAAAAATTGTATGTTTTCATCTTAATCAGAACATTAATCCACATCGGTTGTCATCTTTATTTAAATTATCATTTTAAATTGTAACTGAGAGATGTACATTTGCGTTGATGTTCTCTTTGCAAGCCCATTTGCTGCATAAAAATAAGGACTTTATCGTACTATAAACATATATTCCTTGTGCCGCTTTTAACATTGCAAGACCAAGTTTTCCAGCACAGCAAACTATACATGTCTTAATTTTCATTATTTTAAAAACTTTCTTGAGTAAATTACACTCCATCATCTTTTAAGTTTATTAAAATAATAACAAATCCTAAAATTAGTTATAAATTACATTTCATCCCATTTTTTATTGTTGACTAATTGACAACGTTAAGCCATTTAAAAAAATTATTAATAATAAGTAATTTGATATTTATATGTCAAAATTATTTTTAAAGATTAATCTTATACTTTATTGTGTAAAATGTTAAGTTGATTTTTTTCATTTAAAAATGAAATATATAATTTGATAATCGTATAAAAACATAACTCATTTAAATATTTATTTTGAAATCCATTATATATTTATTTTAATAAAAATACTTTTTAGTGTACACTTTAACAAATAATCGATATAAAATGTGTATCAATTATGTGAAAAATGACTTTTTCATCATGTTCTTTTTTTTTAGTTCTTTAGCTCAACAACTTCTAAATAAATATTATGTTTTTAATTATTTTATCTATAGAATATATGAATTATTGTAATAGTTATTGTTGATAAATATGACAAAAATACTATTAATTAAACAAGCATATTCGAGTATATAAGATTGAATACAATTTTGTCTATGATATGAAATTTAATAAGTGTAATCGGACACATGTTTTGAATAATTTTATGAGTTATAATTATTTATTTTTATTTAAAAATGATTAACCTATATTATGTTCATTATGTAACAAAAAATATATAATACTCTTACTTATTGGATTTATTTATTTTATTGAGTCTATAACTTAGTTGATTATTAGAAAAGTTTTAACGTCAAATTGTCTTGCATGTCTATGCAGGGTGGGTACAGAATAAAAATACATGTGTACGTATGGGTACAATAGTTACGGTTGGGGAATGCTTCTGGTAATTTTTTGTGTTCACTGAAAAGTCTATACCTTAGGCTTTTATGCAGGGTGTAATGGTTAGTTCTGCTGTAAGTTTGGGGCTACAATGTACATGACTGAGTACCACCGATACTCATTATCAAGGTTTACAAAACCGGACCGCCGTCGAGCCAGGTGAAGCGGCGATTCGAGGTTTGATGGTCCATAGGGTTGAGCAAGTGATTGAACCGGTTATAATTAAATAATATTATTTTAATTTTTAATATAATATTTGTAACAATATTAAACAAAAAAACAACATAACAACTAAAATTATTAAGCACAATTTTTTTATTTTGAAATTAAACTAAATAAATATAAAAATATATGTTAAAATCATCTTCATAGGGAAAACCAACCCAAAATCTACAACTAGCCCACATATGTTAGAAAACAAAAGAATTGGGTTTTGGCTAGGATGTCCCAAATCCTTTTATACTAATTTTTTATTTTTTTCTAAAAAGCCGGTTCGGCCAGGTTACGGCGATTCACTACCAATTATGACCGGTTTTACCGGTTTTGAACCGGTTTTCCGGTTTTTCCACCGGTTCGATGCTAGGCCGGTTTTCCCTGTGAACCGGACCGGCCAAGGTCCCGGTTCCCGGTCGGACCGGTCGGACCGGCCGGTCCGGTCCGGTTTTCAAAACCTTGCTCATTATATATAATATTAATTCATTTTGATTATATAAAAAAAATATATCTTTCTATGCATGGCAAAAATATCATAATATGAACATATATATTACATACTTTTTTGTTTTCACACTAAAGTTATTTTTTTTAAGTTTATATATTAAGCATTTGAAAGGACTTGATTTTTTTATTTTTGGATTAGTACGTAGTGATAACTGCATATATGCATAATATTTGATTTGATTGGAATTAGAATGTGATAATCCAACCTCTCACTTCATTTAGAATTTAGGAACATATTTATATTCATTCTTATACTCAAATTTGTATACTTAAATGATATTTTTTATTATCTTTATTGGAGACAATTATTATAATAAATTATATATTCTATAGACAAAATAATCAAAAACGTGATATTTATTTAGAAATTCTTTAACTAAATGACTCAATAAAGATATTAAAATAAACTTAAAAAATTATTTTTCACATAGTAGATGCACCTTTAATATTCATCATTTGTTAAAGTATAGACTAAAAAATCATTTATTTGAGAAAAGTAAATATATAATCGATATAAAAAATAAATATTTATATCAATTACGTTCCTCTATATCAGATTTTCAAATTTTATATTTTATTTTTCAAATTTAAAACTAACTTTATTCTGTAACCAAGGAAAGCTTAGGAATAATCTTTAAAAACTTTTTTTTTTTATAAATATCGAATAACTAATTATAAATAAATTTTTATTTTATAGTGACTTAACAATGTTAAGTAAATGGTTAGTTAACAATAAAATTTGGGGAGATTTATAATTTATAATCATATTTGTTGTGGTTAGTTTCTCCCAACAATATTTAGGATTTATTATTATTTTAATGAATTTTAAGGTAATGAAGTGTTATTTACTCATTTTCCTTTGTTGAAATGCCACAAGTTCATATAAGTTGTCATTCTTATCTAGGAAGCGCGAATACAACATGGGAATTGGTTATGAAACAATAAGACTACAACTTTATAACAAAATTTAAAACTTACAATACACGACATGTAGGGATATGGATTCAGAAATGTTGAGTAGTGGGACAAAAAGCATATACCATAAATATTTATATAAAAATATATATAAATGCATAAGCGATAAAATAATGGCGTCATTATCATTAAGCAAAAAAATTGAATATTACAAAACTATATCATTATATATCCAAAAAATTGAAGACACTTCGACTCCTACAAATTATAAGTGCTCTTTATGTGTCTTAAGATTTTGAAATTGTATGATTTTTTTCATTTTCAACGCTCTTAAAATATCTTTCCATGTAAGTGAACAAACATTTATTTAACAATTCACCTCTTTGTGCAGTTGATTTTTCACCACAAATATCTATGTATTAATGTATGTCGCTATTTGATTACTAAGATTATAAATCTAATTAATGGTATTGTTTACAAAACACGTGGGTGGCAATATTTATTACATTAAGACTTGAGAAGTCCATAAAAGCAACAAAAATCTTATTTTATTGTATGATTTTATTTTAATAACTAAGAGAGAAATAATAATTATATTACACCTGTGTATGAAAATTAAAATCATATATAATTGTATCATTTATGCTTTTAAAATGGACACATTACAAAACATCAAAAGTATTACATCATTGACGTTACTTTTAAATGTTGAATGAATAGAAAATCTTGAATGTCATTCATCCATCGTTGTGTTGTCCTTGTCTTTGCGTAGGCATGTATATTATTGCGGTTTTTAAATTGGATATATATGTCATAAACATTTGACTTCTTGTTGAGAGACGTCATTAAAAATAAAGATTAATTTTTATGCACTATCAAAATAAAAAAATAATAAAAATTTATATTGACATTAAATGATATTTTGATAGATTAGTATGATTGTTATTTTTCTCTCTTAATAAAATAAATACACACATGTTCAAATATTAATGGATAGTACATAATACTTTTTTTTTTGGTTACAAGGATAGTAGATACTACTTTAATCCTTAAAAATATTAATAAGGATGAAAATTTAAACCATATATTGTTGATTGCTTTTTTAAACAATTACTAGATAAATACTGGAATATTTATGTTCAACTTGAGCTAATGGGACATGCTATACCAACCCAACCAATTGTTAATTTAAGTTGGAAGTGTCATTACCAAAAAAAATTTAAGTTGGAAGAGTAGAATTGTCAATGTCAACTTTCTATTGTTTTTAATTCAAGTCATTACCACTATAAACTCTCTCTTACAGCGTATGGATTTCTTCATCTATGTCTACTGGCAATTTCTTCCTTTTCGTCCATCGATATTCAGTTTGCAACTTGCCGGGTTCTCATTGGATCTTTATTATGCTTGAACTCTATTGTGAATTCATATTGACAAGAGCAGAAACAACAAAAGGTACGCCCTTCAAATTTGAGTAATAATATTTGAGCATCCGATTTTAGATCTATATATGTCGTATGTGTTTATCGCTTATCTCTTACTTACTTACTTTATTTTTTTATATATACGCATCAAAAAATGCACCAAAAATCCAAAGGGATGTCGTATGATATTCCAAATTTGGTGTTCAAATTTAATATAATTTCTCTTCAAATTTTCACAACTGTAAGTATTACTTTTGTTTTTGACTTTTTTTTTGGTTTACACTGCCGTATTACTTAATTGCACAGAAAAATTTTGTTTTAAAATTATTTCTTATACAGTATATATTCTAGTATTTGGGAGAAAATTATGTTTCAATAAAACACTTACGATTAGTTTGTTTTAAGTTTAAACTTGCATGTCAGTATTAGATTATTTAAGTAATGTTATTCAACTGGGAGCTAATCACGTGCCATACCTAACTATATTCTTAATGTAGCATTGGAAGACTAGTAGAATTACCACTATAAACTCCCCAGCTGCTTTTGAATTTCTTCGTCTGCTATTGAGAATTCATATTGACAAGCAGTAGAAACCAAAAAAAGGTACGTCCTTCATATTTTCATACCCGCATGCATCACTTAAATTGCACTGATTTGTGCTTCTGTCCACATATACTATTCTTTGTTTTTGGGTAGTAAATGTTTATGTTACTCTTCCTGTACATTCATGTTTATGTGGGTTCACATAAAGATTTCTTTCCCAAAAAAATTTTCATAGATGTTATAATACTTGTGAGAAAGTTATATTTCAAGAAAGCATTTTAACTGTTTGGATAAAAAAAGCTTATTTTAAAAAATATGTTTTTTCATATTTGTGTAACATACAGAACAGAACATATAAAACACTGCAAGAAAAAAAAATAATGTTGCATATCAAATTATTTACATCAATTTTATATTTTTCTTGTTTGGGAAATAAAAAATAGTGTGTGTGTTTTGAAATGCGTCTTTTTCTTGTTTTATTATCTAAAAAAATTGTATAAAAATAATGTAAGCTATTATGACAAAACAATACTTAAGAGTACTGTTACCGTTTCATTTCCATTGTGATTTTGGATTTGAATCTTCTAAAACAGGGGCTGCACTTTAGAGATTAAACCAATGGATTAAAAATGTTGATGGAAAAATTGGAAATGTTTTCAGTTTTCACTAAAATGTACCACTAAAATAGACCATATGTCAATGTCATATGTTTTCCTTCTAAAATAGTGCCTTTTGATACAGTTAATGTCATTTTAATTCAAGTCAACACATTGTGACCTTTGGAATAAGCTCAATTCAGATTCTGTCGTTAGCTTACCATCAACACCTAATTTTATCCAGGTATTTTCTCCTTTTATTTAATATTTTGAAAATAAAAAATAATAATAATAAAAATGCAGGAAAAAATTAAAAGAATTATTTATGTTATTGGCCCAATTTGTTTTGTTACAAGATTGTTTTAGTCCATCATTTTGACCCACTTCATTTTGGCGACAGTTAACCTCTTAGCAATAAGCCCAACAGTTGGCTTAAAAAAAGTGTCAATTTCTTTATTATTTTTAAGAAAGTCAAATTTTAAAAAAAAAGCAAAAATGAAGGAAGAAAGAAAAAGATTTGCGTGAGTCCTCCCCCTCTCTTTCCTGCAACGTCTCCATCATAGTGTCATCTCTATCAACAATTTGGTCCTTCTTCTTTAGCACAAAGCCACTTTTGAACACATCAGAATAGCAGTAGGGTGGGGGGCTAATTCATGCTTCAACCGTCAAAACACCCCTTCCTACAAAGTTCAAATGATCAGCATCCATTTTTGTTAATTTTTCAGAGCTTGGGAAGAGGGTTTGTGCCTACATCGGAAAAATGGACACATAAATGGAAATTGAAAGGAGACTAGACACGACAAATCATCTGGTTCCAAGGTGAAAAAAAGAGTCCATCTTCATTTAAAAATACCAGTCAGAAATAGAAAAGAATGGGGGGGAGGCGAAAACCAAAAAAATGCATCGAGAAATGGAGGTTTCTTTCTTGAGTAACTTCTCCCCAACCTCTATCCTAAGCCTGTAAACTCTATCATACATGAGCCATTAATAAGGATATTAAGAATTCATAGTCTTCACTAATTTATATGATGAATAAAAACAGTAACATTTCTCCATGCTTAAATGTTAATACTTCTTTACTTGAACTTCAATCAACAATGGAAACTCTTCTATCCCTTTCCTTTCTCTTTTATGCCTCTAACTTTGGTGGAAATTAGGAGACTTTCTTTATAGGCGAGAGATAGGAAAATGTTTCATTTCCTTCCTTTTATAATTGCTTCCATCAAGCAATACATCATTTCATTCATAAGACTCCTTCCCAAGAGTCATAATCATTCATTCAAATGTCAAACAATATGTCCCTTTCATTCAAATATTAAACCACCACCAATATTTGTCACACACGAGACATCAATTCTTACATTCTCCTCTTGGCTCATGTGACAAAATACAACTTCATGGTTTAATAAGAATCAATCATAATGCGTATAAGTAAGGACAAATGTTTCATACATTTGTTACATCATAAGTCATATTTTAGAATAAGAACTAATAAGAGTCATCGGCGGTCATATATCCCTATTTTGACATAGTTCCTTCCATGTACTACTATATTAGTCTTCTTCCTAATATGACACTTTCATGGGAAATACATAATATGTCTAACAATAATGTCATTTTAAAGACCAATCATGTTTTCAACGTCATCGTTCATAATTGTGCACACATAAGTTTGAAAACAAAAATTTTAGAAACTTATACATTAATAAGCTTAGAGTGTCATACATACATCATTAATGAATTAAAAACATAATTTAACATTAAGCTGGCATGACATAATGCCTATTCTTTCAACATGACCAGTAAATGCTTTGGACGGTAACCTTTTTGTTAAAGGGTCGGCAATCATAAGTTCAGTGCTAATATGATCAATTGACACTCTTTATTTTTGAACTTCTTCTTTAACGGCAAATTACTTTATTTCCATATGCTTAGCACCCTTAGAGTACTTATCGTTTTTGAAAAGAAGGCAGTTGTGGAATTATCACAATAAATTTTAGGTGGCACGGCAATACGTCGACTATTCCAAGTCTTGAAATAAAGTTTCGCGACCCAGTGCTTTGAATAGTGGCCTCAAGCATGCCACAAATTCAGCCTCCATAGTGGATGCAGCAATTACCCATTGCTTTGCACTCTTCCCATATTATTGCTCTCCGGCTAAAAGATATACGTAACCAAAAATGGACTTTCTTGTATCCACACATCCAGCAAAGTCTGAATCTGAATATCCAACCACCTCAATGTGATTAGAACTCAAATAAGTAAGAATGTAGTCCTTCGTTACTTGCAATAATCTTCTTTGCGACTTTTCGGTGGTACATTACTGGATTACTCTGGTATCTACCCATCATTCCATATGCATAACTTATATCTGGTCTAGTGCTTGTGTGATAATACATAATTGTCCCAACAACAGATGCATTAGGAATTTTTTCCTTCAGTTTACGTTACAAATCATTCTTTGGACATTGCATGAGACTAAACTTGTCACTTTTCCGAATTGGAGCGGGAGATGTTGAGCACTTGTCCATCCTAAATCTCTCTAAAACTTGATTAATATATGTTTTTGAGACAAACCCAACAATCAAAGTGATCTATTAGGAATATTTCTATTAGATCCATAGCTTGCCTCACCCATATCCTTCATTTCAAAATTGTTAGAGAGAAAGTTCTTGGTCTCACATGAGACCAAGATCATTAGTTGAAGCAAGATATCATTAACATACGAGAATCAGAAATATAAACTTACTCCCACTAATCTTGGATATATCCCGATCAACAATGTTTTCCTTAAATCCAAAAGAAACAACGAGTATCATTGAACTTAAGATACCATTGTCGGGAATCTTGTTTTAAGTCCGTATATTGATCTCTTAAGTTTAAATACCATGTGTTCCTTTCCTTTCTCTATGAATCCCATTGGTTGATTCATATAAACATCTTCCTCTAAGTTCCCATTTAGAAAGGAAATTTTCACATCCATTTGATGCAACTCTAAATCATAATGAGCTACCAATGCCATGATAATTACGAAAGAATCTTTCTTGGAAGCCGGTGAAAACGTTTCTTTGTAATCAATGTCATCTTTACGAGTAAAACCTTTGCAACAAGTTTGGCCTTGTATCATTTCAAGGTTGCCATGAGAGTCACGCTTAGTCTTAAAGACCCATTTACACCCGACTCTCTTGCAACCTTCGGGCAATTCTCCCGAGGTCCCAAACATCATTACATTCCATGGATTTAAGCTCATCTTTCATGGCATCTAACCATTTATCGGCATTATCACCATTCATGGCTTGGAAAAACAAAACTGGATCATCATCAATTCCTAAGTCATTTGTCAACTCTTGTAGATACCACATAATCATTCGGTATAGCAGATCTTCTTTCTCTTTGGGATCTTCTTAATGCTATTTCTTGTGGTTGTTCTATTATAGGTTCATTGTCAACCTCAGGGAACATTAATTTGTTGTTCTTCTTGATTATTATACGGTTCAACAATTTGAGGAGCAACAACTTGAGCAGTAGGAACACAAGTCAAAGGAACTTGTATTCTTACTTCATTAATCTCCACATTTAGTGAAGCTTCACTCCCCTTTGGTTTCACCACTCTCGATGAACCTAGCATTCCCGGTTTCAATAATTCTTGTACTATGGGTAGGCCAATAAAATCTAAACCCCTTAGACTTTTCGGATAACCAATGAAATATCCACTAATTGTTCTTGCATCAGTTTTTTTCATGTGGATTATAAATCCTTATTTCTACTGGCAACCCCAAACATGCAGGTGCCTTAAACTAGTTTCCTTCAGGTCCACAGGTTCAAAAGGTGTCTTTGGAAATGCCTTACTAGGAACCCTGTTCAACAAATACATGTCAGTTTTTAAGGCATACATCCACAATGATAAGGGTAAAGATGCATTACTTAACATACTCCTAACCACATCCATTAAGGTTCGGTTATGCCTTTAGATACACCATTTTTGTTGTGGTGTACCGGCATTGTGTATTGAGAACATATGCCACGCTTTTCTAGGAATTTAGCAAGCGGACTAGGGTGTTGTCCATTTTCATCATACCTTCCGTAATACTCACCACCTCTATCGGACCTTATGATTTTCACCTTTCTATCCAATTGCCTTTCAATTTCATTTACATAAATTTCTAAGGCATTCACCGCTGAGACTTCTCATGCGGTGAATAGACATATCCATAACGTGAAAAATCATCAATAAAGGTGATAGAGTATTTTTTCCTTCTTGAAAGAATTAACATCAAAGGTCCCACATATATCGGTGTGAACTATCTCAAGAAATTGAGTGCTTCTTGTGGCCTTTCTTTGTGTGTTTTGTTTGCTTTCCTTTAATACAATCCCACACAAATATTAAAGGTGATAAAATCCAAATACGGAAGGACTTCATTTCTTTATAAGACCATTCTTTCCTTGGAAATATGACCCAAGTGCTTATGCCACAAATAAGCGAGAATGTTCATTCAATAAACCACGTTTAGTGCCAACATTATGATGCAAGGTCATAAGTGTTTCAGCATATAGATTATCAAGATTCAATCTATATAAACCATCAATAAGTATACGAGATCCAATCATAAATGTATGCTTATACATACTAAAACATCCATTACCAAACTTAATAGAGTATCCAGTAACATCAAGTTTAGATAAGGAAACTAAATTCCTATAAATACTAGGCACATAAAGAGTTTCAAACAAATCTAAATAGCGTCCAGTGTCGAGGATTAAGCGATAAGTCCCGAGCAACTTCCACTTTGGAACCTTCACTTTATTCCCCTTAAACACAAAATTTTCATTTGGTTTTTACGGTTGGGTCGTAATAAATCCTTGCATCGTATTAGAAACACGAGTGTACATCCGAATCAATCCACCAAGTATTATAAGGAACTTGACTAAATTTGATTGAAACATACATAAGCACTAGACTTATCTTTTCTTTCGAACCAAGCTTTATGTATTAGACATTCACTTTGGAAATGCCCAATCTTTCTCTGAAATGATGTCTGTTTCCATAATGTTCCTTCTTATGTATTTGAGAAGAAGAGGACTCATTGACCTTTGGGAGTCTCTTCTCTTTCTTATCATGTTTCTTGCCAACTTTCATTATAGCTTCTTGATAGGTAACATAATTGATGGAATGATTTCCTTGATTCTTAACTTTGGTTTCCTCCAAAACTAACATCTTTGTGCAATTCTGCACATTCCATTTTTTATGGGGTCATCATAGTTCATTTGGAAAGGATCATGCCCGGACATTAATAAATTCAATATGAATTTCATAAGGAAATTATCATCCACATCCATTCCCAATGACTTAAGTTTTGCTGCAATATTTATCAATTCGATAACATGTTCATGCATAGCACGTAAAACCAACAAACTTCATGGTGGTCAAGCGTACTCATTAGTGTCCCAACCAGGGACTACATCAAGCTGTTTGGGAGCAACAAAGGATTGAAAATCATTAATGCTATGAGTAACATACTAACATGCTTGAAGATTCATAACTTCATCAATGCATATTGATGTTCACCTTTGGGCAATCCATCAACATACCATACATGACATAATGATGCTAGTAAAAGTTTACATAATTTGGTAATGATACATGACCAAATAGAAACATTTATCATCTTTGGATATATAAATATAACTAATTGTGCATTTACACTACCAACATTTATGCTCATTAATTATAGGAACAAATAATCAATCTTTGGGTGATCCTTAAATGTCCTATAATAATGAACTTCAATTTACCCATAAAACCAATAATTATCAACTTATTCATAGCATCAAAATTATGGGTAATTGAAATAAAATCATACAATATGGAATTAAATAGACTTTAAAGATTTGACCACTTTGATGATTAACAAATCTATCATACTTTAATTCCAATGTGCAAACACGTAATTAACAGTATCATACAATTCATTAGTGGCAAATACAAAATTACAAAGCATAATTTGTCTTATATAAATATAATTTATATCAACAAAAAGATTAATTGATCTTTGTAGCCTAGCGGTCTGCCATTAGCCTTTGAGTCCTGTGGTCCGGGCTCCAACCACCAACACAAGTCTTGAATTGGTTTTAGCATACAACCGTTATTTTTATTTAAACTTACATAGAGCATAAACATTCATTGTATTCCGCCATTGATGAATTCTTTTAATTACATTTCATGCAAACCACCATTCATCATACATTCATGCAGCGGAAATCATTACTACTTGAATTCTCAAAACATTAAAGAAAAATTCAAGGCATCATTCATGGATTAAAACCAAGCATCATCAATGGAAAACTATAAATTCCTTAACACATGCTACGATACCACATTTAAACTCTATCATACATGAGCCATTAATAAGGATCTTAAGAATTCATAGTCTTCACTAATAGGATGAATAAAAACACTAACCTTTCTCCATGCTTAAATGTTTCTTTGCTTGAACTTCAATCAACAATGGAAACTCTTCTATCCCTTTCCTTTATCTTTATGCCTCTAACTTTGATGGAAATTAGGAGACTTTCTTTCTAGCGAGAGATAGGAAATGTTTCATTTCCTTCCTTTTATAATTGCTTCCATCAAGCAATACATCATTTCATCCATAAGACTCATTCCCAAAAGTCATAATCATTCATTCAAATGTCAAACAATATGTCCTTTCATTCAAATATTAAACCACCACTAATATTTGTCAACACGAGACATTAATTCTTACAAAGCCACCCATATTCATCTATAACCTCAATCTTGAAGCATCTCCACCTTCAACCCAAAAACGCCTATAATCTCATCCTATTCAAATCTCCATCATCCCCACGAGTCCATTCCCTATCTTGTGGCTTCCAAATCTAACAACCATCACTCCCCCAAATCACAAATCAACACAAAAATATCAAAATACCCCAGAACATAAAAAAAAATACCACAGATCCATTTGTCCTCCATCTAGTCCCGAGCCGTACCATTCTCTTGACCCACCCACCACGCTCGTGAACCGCGCCTCACCACCCCTGTCTTTCGTGCATTCGCCATCTTCGTCGCCTGTGAACCATGGAACCGCCACTGCACGTCACTGCATCGTCTCCGGTCTGTCTTCTCCGCCATCACACTCACGGTTTGTGTTTTTATTTTTTTAGATATTGATATGTCAAACATAAAAATTACAGAGAATAATGTGTCTAAAAAAACTTTTTTTTTCCAAAAGTGTCAAAAGTCAAAAATGGAAAAAATCTTTTCTCTCTGTTTCTTAATGAAAAATCCTTTTCAAAATCAAATTCCTTTTTTAAAAAAGAATTAATAAAAAATTTAAAATCAATCTATCAACCAAATATTTTTTAAAGGATTACGGGGCTTTGAATTTTTCATCGTTTTAGAATATGTAGTAGTGAGATTAATCATTCCATCAAACCAAAATTAAATTTTCTTATTTTAGTGTCTCTTTTTATTTTTAAATAACTAATCAAAATAATTGAACTTGTGTTATTTAGGGATGTCCTATGAACTCAGTGTTATAGTTCAATCCTTTAGATTTGAGGTTACCCCGTGAGCTACGTGTCATGTTCAAACTCATTTAGGTTTTAACAACAATAAATATTTTAGATGCAAAATTATAAATAAAAATACAACATATCAAAAAATAAAATATTTCTTTATTTTAAATAATTGTGTGGGTAAAATAAATATTTAAAGAGTTATTAAATTTTGTTGCGCACAATTAACAAGGTACCGTTTTTTAAATGAAAGGAGTTGTAGGGTGCTAACACCTTCCCTTGAGTAACTGATTCCCGAACTCAAATCTCTCTTTTTCTTAAGATTATTTCCTTTAAAATAAATGATTTTTCCAATATTTTTCCCAATAAAATATTAACGACGACTCTATTTTTACTTTCTTTTCATGGCACATGGTCACGACACACATCTTGGTGGATCATAGTGGCATGCATTGCTTTTGCTGTCAACATGCTATTTTGTTTAATACTCGCTTTAATCTAGCCCATTCTTTGTTCTTCTTATCAGACTATTGTTTAACTGGTGCCTACCTCGATCTAAAAGCAAAGCAACAAAAGGTACATTCTTCGTATATTCATAATTCCATTTCAGATAATTCATTTAATCAATTATCAAAATAGGAAATCTGATAAGTTTTATTTTTAAATTGATCATATATCAATTAAGATCCCTAATTGATAAATAACTAATAATATCACTTCATCGATATCTATCTACATTATAATATTGGAATAAAAATATTCCCCACCAAACTTTTAAGTATTATTTTCCTAAACGGACTTCATCTCTTCTTGGAAGAATTAATATAAGTTAACCTTTCGTATAAAGGATAGACTTCATCTTTTAACTTTATCAAAAATTTAACTAAACGGAAGTATTAGGTTAATCCTTATATTATATGGACCAGTGTAGTATCCGGTGTTGTGTGCGGGAATATGTTAATTTTTTTATATTTCACTATTAAATATAAATATAAGTAATACTATCTTATAAATATACACTCTAACTTTGTTATATGTGCGACGTACGTGGAATACTGGAATGTCATAATATTTATACAATGTAGATATAAAATTGTTTCATGTTAAGATCGAAAAATACGGAAAGAATATTATTTTTAAAAAAAGATGTTTATTAAAAAATAAAATTTAATGATGATATAAAAGATTATCTATATAAACACCATAAAAAGATTGTAATTAATAAAAAAGATGATGCCTTTTTCTTCACTATCTTAGTATCGTTTTACTGAATATTTAATAATAAATATATATTTTCAAAGCAACAATTGCATTTCAGCCTCGATTAATCATTTTCAATGTAATTTATTTAAACGCTAATACTAAACACAATTATCTTTTATACTATCAACCAATCAAAATCATGGTATGAATGACTTTTAAGGAGAGATTTGGATAAGAATCAAAGATTTTCAATGACACGCCAATCATTATTAGTTGTGATATAAAAAGCCTTCATCAGTGGAATATATCAATTAAACTTTTTTTCTCTCTTGCATTGCGGCCGAGGGATATCTTTTTGTCTTGGTCTTAGTTTTCTTTTAGAAGTTAGCGAGTACTACCACTAAGAATTTTGTTGTCCCACGGCCTGCCCTGGGAAATCCATAAAATCCGTGGGAAAATACACATTTCCGGAGATGACCCGATTCGAATCCTCGGTTTTTCAATTGTGGAAACGTTTCCCCACGGGTATGCCCGGGAAATACCCATGATCACACCTTGGGAAATTTCCCACAGACTACTCACACGGGAAAAGTTTCCCACGGGAAAAATCCTCAGAAACGTTTCCCCATGAGAATTTTCCCAGAAGCGTTCCCACGGTATTTCCACTGGAACATTTCCCGGGTTTTAACCCTGGGAAACCCATGATTTTTTTAATTAAAAAACTTTAATTTATAGCTTAATAAGTCATTAATTATTATTCGGTGGGAGGGAACCGGGGGCGATTAGGCGGCGGCTGGACCCCCGGCGGCGCCTTCAGTCTCGGACTTGGTGGTCCGGGTCCGAGCGGCGAACAGCGGCGGCAACGGGCCCGGCGGTCGGTCCGGGACAACGGAGAGAGAGGAGGAGGACCAAACTATGTGTCTCTGTTTGTATGTGTTTTCTCTTGTTGGTATTTTTGATTTTGGTGTGGTTTGGAGCTTATGTTGGTGAAAAAATGGTGGAAGAGGATGGATGAGTGAGGGTTGGGGTAGTTTATTGAAGAAGGAAGAGAGAAGTGGGAGGAGGAAGATGAAGTTTAGAAAGGGAAGCAGATGTGTGGGTTTGAGGTGAGAAGTGAATGTTAGTGGGTATGGGTATTATGGGTTTATGGTGTTTTGTTGGGTTTTGGGTGAAGGAGGAAGAAGGGTTGGAGTTAGGAGGAAGATGGAGATGGGTTCTTGAAGAAAAGAAATGGGAGGAGGAAGATGAAATAAGAAGAAAAAAAAAAAAAAAAAATCGACGGCTCCTCGATGCGTGTAACATATTTCCCCGGGGCCGCACTGGGAAGCGGCATATGATCTTGTAACATATTTCCCCAGGGCCACGGCCTTGGAAACGGCCGACTCATGTAACATATTTCCCACGCCAGCCCTGGGAAAGCGCCTTGTCGTGAAACATATTTCCAGGGCCACGGCAGGGGCCACGGACACTGGGAAGCGGTGCCCCGATCGTGTAACATATTTCGGGGCCGACCACTGGGAAAGCGGCCTGCCGATCGTGTAACATATTTCATGGCCCAATCCAGGAAAAACAGCGGGAGCATTGGCGCTCTGTTACCCCGAGGCCCGACGTGGGAACCATAAGAGAACTTTCCCAAGGCTTTAGCAGTGAGAAGCGTCCAAAATTTCCTAGGGATTTTTTTGCCGCAGGTAATATGCCTTGGGATAGCTTAAATTCTTATATACAATAATGAGTTTAATACTAATTCTTGAGCAAAGACTTAAAGATTTATCCATTTATATTATATTATCCTCACTTTTTTCCAGTCCTTCTTCATATCAGACTTGTGCACTTAAATTTCTAATAGCTAGCAGCCTCATCAATAGTAAATAAGGGTGGTTTTGTAATTAGGAATGTGAATAGGCCAGACAAGATATTATCTGCAAGTTAAGGCTAGTTGGACCCAGCTAGTTTATTTATAAAACAAACTATTCGTAGGCTTTAGATCAACATGTTAAGGTTTGATACTTGAGGCTTTTTGAAAAGCCTATTCAACCAATAGTTAGCCTATTTATTTATTGATATTAAAATATATAGTTAAGAATTTATAATAGGTACGTAATTTTATTAATATATTTAGTTGATATATTCATTTTATAAAGCGTGATAATTCTAATGGTTATTCTTACTTAAAAGGATAAAGGTTGAGTCTCTTGACATGAATGAAGACTTACATGCAATATACACCTTCCAATAGGTTTTGGTTTTTAAGTGGGACTTTTATGTTTATAAAAACAATTTTAAGTCGCGAAAAACAAAACTTATGATAAATAACATATTAACTCGAGTTAATATTTCCCAAAACATGTAGAATTATTTGGACAAGCTTAGTTTATTTTCACCTCTATTTATAAGGGGAAATTAAGTTAGATTTTGATTTAGTTAATTATAATGAGGGATTTAAATTGTAAAAATAATATATCAGAGGACTAAATTTTCATCAATTAAGTTAGATTTTGATCAATTACAATCAGATCATAATTTTTTTTTGACTTTGAAGTCTAATTGTTTGACGTGCGTCCTGTTCAGGAGGGCGGGAAAGTGCAAAGATAAGATATGGCCGGCGAATTTGTTAGATCAATTGCCTTTCAGATTGCTCGTTGCGAGTTGGAGCTGTTTGGTCTGAGCTTGGTTATATAATCTTCTACACAACAATGTTGACAACCTCAATATTCAACTTGGAACTTTGGAGGCAGCCAAAGGTACTCTGCAACAACGTGTTGATGTTGCTGAACAGAATGGCGAAAAGATTTTTGTCAATGTCCAAAACTACTTGATGAAAGCGAGTGACACTGTTGCTAAGGCGAATAGTTTTGAGAGAACGAAGACAGCAAGAGTTGGTGTCTCAATGCAAACCTGTGGACAATGTATCACAGAGCAGGAAAGCCATAGAGATGGCCAAGGAATATCTGAGAGTGATAGCACAAGTAAATGGGAGGGTCATAAAGATGGATAATATGTCTTACCTGCCTCATTTACCAGTGGCAATCTCTCCATCTGCTAGAGGTTCAAAGTCTTGGACTCAAGAGCATCAACCTGAGTGAGATTATGCATGCATTAAAGGATCCTAACAATTAAAGATTGGATTGTATGGGATGGGTGGTGTTGGTAAGTCACACTGATCAAAAGAACTAGCATGGAAAGTCGAGCAAGATGCATCATTTGATAAGTGCTTGTAAGCTGCTGTAAGCATTTCTCCAGATGTGAATAAAATTCAGGACCAACTGGCTGATGGGTTAGGTCAAAAAATTCAAGAGAAACGGAAGGATGGAAAAGCTCGTCGGCTACGTGATAGAATAGAAGGTGAACAATATTCTTGTTATACTTGATGATATTTGGAAAAAACTTGAACTGACAGAGATTGGGATTCCATATGGTGATGATCAAAGGATGCAAGTTGATGCTGACATCCAGATATCTTAATGTGTTGAGTTGTGAGATGGATACTAACAAAGATTTAAACTTGAATTGTTGAACTGAAGAGGGAGAGTTGGATCTTGTTTCAGAAGACAGCTGTAATGTCGTTGAGGATTATAATATAAAGCCTACTGCTCTGGAAGTAGCTCACAGCTGTGCCGGTTTGCCCCTTTCGATTGTTACAGTGGCATCTGCATTGAAGAAAAAGAACGACATATCAATCTAGAGTGACGCATTAAAGAAAGTTCACCACTTTTGACCATGAAGGATTGAAGTCTCAAGTGTACCCTGCTATACAGCTCAGTATGATCATTTAGAAAGCGATGAACTGAAATCTTTCTTCTTGCTTATTGCTGCTTCATTGGTGGGGAAGTGGTGTTGGCAATGATTTGTTGTCAATAATCTTAGGTTTTGGGTTTGTTTAAAAGTGTGAAAACATTGGATGTACGTTGTAAAGAATTTACAAATTGATAGCAGACCTTAGGGCCTCAATGTTTGTTACTTGAAGGGAAAGGAGTTATATAAAAATGCATGATGCTGTTCAACGAAGTAGCTTCGTCATCTTGCGTCCAAGAGTTCAATTTTTCTTTGTATGGCTCTTTATGGGTTGAATTAACAGAATGGCCAAAGAAAGTATCCTTCAAAGTGCCATTCCTATTTTCTCCTGCTTCTTGTTATATTTCCCATGAATTCTCCTTGAGGAGCTTGAGACTGCCCAGAGTTAAAATACCTTTTGTTCAATATTCGAGACACTTAGGAAAGTCCCAGATGATTTTTTTTTGTTTCGAAACAAGAGAACTTCAGGTTTTGGATCTTGGAGGATTCAATTGTTGTCCATCCCCACCTTCATCTCTGGACACTTGACAAACCTCGAGGCATATATTTATGTTTTTGCATGTTGGAGGACACAACTATGGTGGCAAAACTCACAAATTGAAATTCTTAGCCTTGAAAGATCTGAGATTAAGTAGCTTCCCTTATAGATCTAGCACAATAACTGCCTACGGTTACTAGATTTGAGTCATTGTTCTAGGTTGACAACAATTCCAGCCAATCTTATACAGTTTAATATCATGGAAGGGTCTACATGTGGAACCAGCTTATCAATGGGGGCCGAGGAAGAAAACCCAAAGCAATAATGCAAGTCTAGGGTGAGCTGAGGTATTTGAATCATCTTACAACTTTGATTTGACACTATTCAAGCATGCTTCCTTTACCGCGAGACTTGCTAATCTTTGGGAAGTTTGGAGAAGTACAACATTTCAACTGGTTATAGCTGTAAAAGATCTTCATCATAGGTTAGGTCCTAAAATGTCCAGAACATTTCAACTCAGATATTATTGTAAATATTCATTTGGATCGTGGGGTTATTATTGCTCAATAGGTTAAGAAATTGTACTTAGCCGTTAATGGGGGTTAGGAATGTCCTTCAATTGATGGAGAGAAGATTTCACAATTGATGCTTGATATCCAAGACAAGATGAAATACAGGATACATCATTGACTCAGACTGGTCAATTCAAGTTTCAAGCTTTCCCAATATGGAGTGTTTGATTCTTCACAATCTAACTAACATAGAAAATATAATTCATGGCTCAGCAAGTCACAGATTCTTGCTAAAGCTTAAAGTTATAAAGGTCAGGGTATGTATAGACTGGAAAACTTGTTCTTGCATTCAATACGTTAGAATTGTCTTCGCCTTATTGAAGTTGAACATATCTCAATTAATTCGGTCTTTCGCATCATTGTTGATCAAGGAAGGGGACGATATCAACAAAACTAGAAGGAGTTGAAGTTCCCAAAATTGAGTTCTCTTACACTAGATTGCTACTAGGTGTTGTTAGTTTTTTCTAGCAACCAATACCATCCGGTATGAAATCGAACTTATGATATCAGAGTTAGGATGGCTCAAATATTAACACCCCATTTATTTGATGAAAAGGTACACACCTGACCACTCATTTACTTGATTGCTTTTAATATATATTCTACTCAATTATAGAGTTAACTTGAATTACATATCCTTGAATTTCAACTTGCGTTTATAAAACTTTTATCCTTGATGCTTCTTTCTTTAACCCTGGAGGATTAGGGTGCACCAGGTAAAACACACCTTGTATATAATTAAAAATCTTGAGATTAGATTGAAGGCTTTGTGACCACATTTGATTCTTCTTCATCCCATTTTTCTCATTGAATTGGAAATGTATGACTTCTTTTGACAAGATTGTATACTTTTGTTAATAGAGTGAATTTCCTAATTTGGAGAGCTTGAAAATTTCTTCTATCAACACGAGAAAGTTGTAGGTTGATCAATTATCCAGCAGCATTCTTGCATGCAAATTTGAAAAGTTTGACCATAGAAGGCTGTAGCTGATTAGAATATTTGTTCGTCATTAACGGTTCTTTAGAAGAACTTGTAAACCTTCAACATCTAAAGAGATAATTAGATGTGAATTTGTTGAAGAGATATTTGAGCTAGAAGGAAAGATGGACATGTACCATTCGATACAGCCCTTGCAAGTAAAGGTAAATAATTTGATTTTGGATATTTTACAATAAATTATTTGTATTTAATTCCTGACCCTTGTGTAGATTTGTTGCCTGTGCATTCTATTAGAAAATCTAAATTAACCTCTCGAATTCATTTTATAGGCTACATTCCTAGCCTAGAAACTGATAATCTCACACATGGATGGCACTTGAAGTCAATATGGAATAATCAACTAACTCAAGAAATTCCTTTTGCAAGTTGGTTAATATGGAAATTTCATTCTGCAAAATGTTGTCAAATATATTTCCATATTTATGCGCTAAACAACTTACATTAAGATGGAGAAATTGCTTGTAACCGATTGTGCTGCATTGGAAGTTGTATATATTATACAAGGGCAAAACACAAGGATGCTGCTAGTCAAGACATACTAGTAACTCAACTGAAAGCTCTTACTCCTAGAACGTCTGCCAATGCTAAAACGCATATGGAGTAAAGTTCCTCATGGAAGCATAAGCTTTCAAACCTGTGCACAATTGATGTTTTTTGGATGTGAGGGCCTAAATAATGTTTTCCCACTAAATGTGACGAATCAGCTTCTGCAACTCCAAGTGCTTAAAATAAGGGATTGTGGTGTAGAAAACATTGTCGCAAAGGATGAAATAGAAGGGATTGTTCCAAGATTTGTTTTCCCACAATTAACATCATTCCAATTATGGTCATTGCCAAAACTTGAAAGCTGGTATCCTGGAATTCATACCTTGGATTTTCCAAAGTTAAGGAGTTGGATGTTTATCATTGTGATAAGCTGCAAGTATTCACCTTGAAGTCTCAGAAAAGCCAAGAGGACATCACTTGATAGACAACCTCTATTCTTATTTGATAAAATTACACTTTAAGAACATTTCAATGCTTTATCAATTTTCAATATTTAAATATTCTAAGATGAAAACAGAATTACAAAACTGAAGTTGCTTTTAGATTTAGACATGTGTCTTAATCTCTCCAATTACTTTCGTAGGTTCTCAACATAGAGGAACTAGCTTTAAACTGTATGAAAACGTTACATCAATCTGTAATGATGATGTTGATTTCCACACAATTGGACAATTTTCCAGTAGTTCACTTCACTTGCAATGCTTTCATGATAAGACCAGACCAAGTTCATGGGCTTTCCTCGAAAGATTCACCGATCTTGAGAATCTTTCGTTTAGATAGTTCCTTTCCAGAATTTTCTCCAGTGAAGAAATTGAAGCCAATTATAAAGTTGAGAAATTTGAAACTTGAGGAGTTTATGGAATCTTGAGTTTTGTGTCAAGAAAATGCTCAGATACAACCAATTCTTCAAAATCTAGAAAAGCTGACTGTAACAAGTTGTGACGGGTTGAAGAAGACATAGTTCCATCATCGATGCTGTTTGGAATCTAGATGCTTTAATTGTCAGCAACTGTTCGGGAGTACTAAATATGATAACATTGTCAACCGCGAGAAGTTTCACTCAACTTAAAACAATGTCCATATATAATTGTGAAATGATAGAAGAAATTGTGGCCAACGAAAAGGTGATACAGGCGAGTTGCTTTCATGAAATTGGAGAGATTGGAATTACTAAGTTTTACCATGAAATGTTACTG
This sequence comes from Sophora flavescens, assembly GCA_030762895.1. Classification (NCBI taxonomy): domain Eukaryota; kingdom Viridiplantae; phylum Streptophyta; class Magnoliopsida; order Fabales; family Fabaceae; genus Sophora; species Sophora flavescens. The sequence continues at coordinate 21,761 of JAUPTC010001539.1, forward strand.
CAATGGAAATCAAAGCTTCAAGTTCCATTACTGAATGTAGTATAGGTGCACACAATGCCCAATAATGGAGACTTTCTCTCATGGGATTCAAGCACACACCAAGCCTCAGGGCAGTACATGTGACAGAGAGGAGATGTATGGCGTTGGGAGGTGACATTAATGCTACAATTAAAAATCATTTTAATGCAGAATATTAATGTATATACTTAACCATAGTTCATGATCTCCCAATTTTCTATTTCCTGTCTCTCTAGTTTACATTATTGTACCTTAGAGGAGATTTCTGTGCCTTTTGGGTATCCAGAATTCCAGAAAGGTTGATTTTGCTCCCAGACCTGGTTGTGCTATCACTTGAAATATTTGAGCCCTTGAAATGATACCCACTTCTGCAAGATTAGCTAGTTCAATGCAGCTGTCATTTTTTTAATGTGAGCAAGGATTAGAATGTAGGAACCTTACAGCAGGTTGCATCTACAGGCACCCAGTTGAACTCAAATAGGAAGATATTTGACCACTTGGGTAATTTCTATAATTTTCCCCTATTTATGGGTTTGTTAGCGTGTGCCTTTATACATATGTTAAATATTACAAATAATATTTATTATCCATCTTAATTAAGTAAAATTTAAATTAGTAATTGTTATCTAAAATAAATTAATAAATAAATTAGTAACTACTTTTAGTTTTTATACTTTTCATTTAATAATTTTAACTTTAAAGCCTTAAAGCACATGTTAACAAAACCATTATTTGTTCTTTTTCATCTGTATAACACATGTATGTGATTTGATGTGTGTTTAAATAGGTATAGATAACAACTTTGTATATTTTTACTTTAAATGGACAAAGTGTTAGGTTGAGAGACTTCTGTGGCTTGTCCAGCCAGAAGCTTTGAGCTGAAGAGAAAGTGAAGATATTGAAGATGTGTGAAATATTTGAAGAATAGAGCCCTGGCTTCTAAAAATCCTTGCTGCAACGGATGAGATGGAAGTCAATGAAGTTATAAAGAGTCTTTTCTTACTGTGATTGCATTTAAATTATTATCTTGTGATTTAGACTTCAGAGGTTTAGAATTTTTGGTTTCACCCCAAAGAGATTCGTACATATGCCCAAGGTGCATGTTTTATGTAGAGTCCTATCTTATGCCCAAGTGGACGTGTGAAAATGAATGTAGTGCTGCTCAAAGCCCACATGTGATAGGAAGTTGGTGGGGGATTTCATGGATGACCAAGGTAACATTTTGGCTGCCACTTGAGAATTTAATGAATCCTAGCAACTGAAGTGCAAGGTTTTTTGAAGCGGTTGGAATGTGTTGTAGTCCCATCTACAAAAGTGGTTTATGCTTTTTTCAGCGGAAAGCTAGATTGGTTTGCCAGGAGCTAATCAAGAAACATTGTCAAAGGAGGAAAGAAGTAGTTGTCTAGCCTAATTTGATGTATAGTACGGCTCATGACTATCCCCAGGATGTTATAGAATGCTTTGATCTTTAGCCAATTTTACATATGTAAGTGTTAAATCAAGAGGCTCATGGTTTAACAATTAGTATGTTTTGTACACGAGAGTGTAGATTAAAGGAAGCTCCTCTAAGTCCTATTGACATTGAATTTTTATTTGAAATTTACGATTATATTCATAGGACTCAAACTTAAGGAACTATCATAAATTATGTCATAAAAGTGATTGAGTTGTGTTATTCAACACAATTTTGTTTCAATCGACAACGAATACAATGTGATTCAGTGCATCTAAATATATGTAGAGTATCCGTGCAATCATTGGTTTAATATTGGAATTGGAAAAGGTGTTGTGATTGGTGGGGCTCTTGCCTGATTCCGATGTGAAACTGGGATTCTTAGATAATGCTTGTTAAGTGTTTCCATATTCTTGAAGAGGAAGGGATAATATAGCATTTTTGTGCTTTACTGGCCTGGTTTAATCAGATTGGAGAGTCTAAGGAAGGACTTGCATCTTATATTGATTTTCTATGTGAAGGTAATACACCAGTTGTGCAAGTGTTGTTAGTTTA
>JAUPTC010001540.1:0-23778 GCA_030762895.1 Sophora flavescens
GCGAGTGCCCGTATGTAGGATTCATACCGTCGAGATGAGGACTGTGGCGCTTCCACCTCCATGGTACTACCTTCATACGCTACAAGTCACCGGTCTCCTTCATGAGCATTTTGATCCAGTTGAACCGCTTGCGGAGGATCCAGTGGAGGAGGATCCTGAGGAAGAACCTCTTGAGCTGATAGAGGTCGAGGAGGAGGGGGAGGAGGAAGAGCTAGAGTACCATCCGCAGGATCCCGGAGATGACGACGTCCCAATCGACGATGGCGGTGACGTTATCGATTCGGCATCTAATATCTCGTCTAGGGGTAGCGTCTGTGGTCACTCTGCATGCAGGAGGCATTGGTAGATCGTTCATCAGCTTTTGGAGTTGTCCCGATAGTCCCTAGGCTTTTAGAGCCATCTTTGAGTCTTGTACCCAGTTCCCTATCCCCGGTTTGATGTTTCTTTTTTTTGACCTGTTTCTTCAGTAGCTGTTTTAGTGTATGTTGCCCAGTTCGACAATGCCTCTTTCGTAATCAAACCTAAGATCCCAAGTAGGATAGTTATATTTATATGTATGATGTTTATTTTCATATTCTGAGTGTTCATCACCTTTTCTTAACTTATTTTAACAAAAAAAATTGAGTACCCTTTTTCAGTAACCCTATATGAAAGGTTATTTTTCCGAAAGTGACCAGCGTTTTAAATAAGTTTCTTTTCCGCAACGGGTAACCATGTGATGCTGAGTTTTAGGGTGTCACAATAGTGGTTTTTGAGAAAACCATTTTTGATGACGTCATCTACGCTCAAGAAGGAGTGGTCTTTACTGAGACATGGGAGAAGGACCTTGGTGGTTCAGAAGTTATAGCTGCCTTTCTGGTGAGAGAAGACACAGTGAGAACTCATTCTTGGAAGTCAGTGGAAATGAAGGATTTGGTTCGCATTCTACATCAATTAATGAACAAGGCGGTGTTGCACAAGACTGGGTCGAAGGATAACTTGTCAACTCTGCCCAAGTTTTATCTCTGTCATCTCATTATTGAGACTAAGATCAACCCGCCCGCAATTCTGTATGGGCGATTCGAGGATGTTTTGTTCACATGATGAAGCTCCTGCAATCCCTTACTGTCATCTTCTGTCTAAGATTTTCAAGTCTCAGCGAATCTATGACCTTCTTGAAGCTAAGTCCCCTGATTAACAAGCAAGAATTCTACCTGAGAAGGGAATGTCTGCTACTGATTTTGGCAAGATGAACATTGCCAACATGAATCTCAGTACTTATGCTGCTGCTGCTTTGGCTAAAACAGAGGAATTGATGAAAATTAAAAAGGAACAAGTTGAGCAGAACAACGCTGAAGTTCTATGGCTGAAGAGAGCAGTGAAAAAGAAGACTATTGTGTTAGGAAACCTTATGCAAGAAAGCCTGCTGCTGCTAGCATTGTGATAAGGGAACCAGATACTGTTGCCCCTCAACCTGCTCCTACTCATAAGAGAACAAGGAATGTGATCCTGTCTCATAATGAAGATGAGGATGATGAGGACAGTATCCCCATTAGTGATGTTCTGAAGAAGCATAAAATTGTTGTTTTTTTTTTGATGTTTCTGTTCCTACCAAGAGAAGGCAACCCTCAAGAAAAGCCAAGTCCTTTGTGACTTCTGAGGTAAATGTCTCTGCTAGTGATCCTGTTCAATAACCGGTAGATGCCTTGGTAGAGAGTTTAGAAAGTAGGGATGATACTGCTACTACTGCTTTGTTTATTGACACTGATGTGTATATACCCACACTACCATCACACAAACCTATTCACCCCAAACAGCCTCACCTGTCCAAACCTCACCAAATAGACCACACTTCCAACCTATAATACCTGCTGATGATCATTGGTTCAATCAACCAGATGATGTAGGGATTAACCCTAGTGCCCTCTTTCCCAAAATACCTAGAACCAAATTTCCTTACACCCACCTTTCAGTTCTTTATGATGGCAAAGATAAAAGCTGGGCCAAATTAAAAAGAAACTGGAAAATCCTCTACCATCAACATGAACCTGAACCAACTTCAACCAGACCTGTCTATCCTTTACCATAATATGAGTATGAACCTGAGTCCATACAATACCCAGGCTACATAACCATTCCCTATGTGGCAAACCAAAACAGTCCTCTTCCATCCACTCTACACAACCATATTGGACTTGTCCTCACTCACCTTCCAACTCACCTGTCCAAACCTCACCAAATAGACCACACTTCCAACCTATAATACCTGCTGATGATCCTTGGTTCAATCAACCAGATGATGTAGGGATTAACCCTGGTGCCCTCTTTCCCAAAGTACCTAGAACCAAATTTCATTACACTCACCTTTCAGTTCTTTATGATGGCAAAGCTGAAAGCCGGGCCAAAGTAAAAAAAACTGGAAAATCCTCTACCATCAACATGAACCTGAACCAACTTCAACTAGACCTTTCTATCCTTTACGGAATATGAGTATGAACCTGAGTCCATACAATACCTAGGCTACATAACCATTCCCTATGTGCCAAACCAAAATAGTCCTCTTCCATCCACTCTATTGGACCTGCCCTCACACATCTTCCACAAAAGAAATTTCCACCAAGAAAAATCTACCCAAATCTCATCAAATCCCCACCTTTCAAACCTTTCACAGAAGGTGTGGAGAGACATATCATCTCTGACTGGTCTATGGATCCAACAAAGAAAGATCTGTACAACAAAACCAAATGGGAGACTTTCAGACATCCAAGTATTTATGGCAGAGCTGTGAGTCTCATGGATCACCTTCTTTATGTCTTTCTGCATAATGAGTTTGAATTACCAAGACATGTTAGGGTTGCAAACTTTGTCCCTCCAACTTGGTTGTTTCATACCAAGAAGAAAACAAAAATTGGTGTCAGACCCGCCATGTTTGCTCCTAGACTACCTATGATTGATCTGAATAAAGACAAGGATCTGAAGAAGCAGAGGAGCACTGCAAAGAAACCAAAAGATACTTCCTGCTTTCTCAATCCTGACTCTGTTGAATCTTATGATCAGAATGTGATAGACTTCGGGTTGTCACGACCAGTTGAAGACATTGATCAAGATTATGCATTTGCCATTTGGGCAAATCACATGCTGGAATGTGCTAAGGAACCTTCTTCTTCTGGTCTGAGTGATGAAATGAAGAGAGGAATTCCTAAAGTCGGAGGTAAATGTGGACTATCAAATGCAAGAGTCTACATTTACAAGGACAGATTGGTATTCCTGTCATCAATCCTATATTTGAAGTTGACCATTTCCACTGGGTCAGAGAGTTGCCTCCTCCTGTACTCACTCTTTCATCTTCACTACCTCTATCTCCTCCTTATAAGCACACCGGGGAAGAAATCACAATAGAAGAACCGGGTTTCAATGATGAACCTGCTCATCCAGAAATTGAGAATAAGGAAGTTGCTGGGTCTGCTCCAAGACCGACCACTTCTGAGAAGCACTCATCTCAGCCAATGGCTCTGACTGCCATTCATCCCAATGATCAACCTCAAACGTCCAGAGCTCTAGACATTGTTCCAAGTCAAGCACATGCTCAAGACAGTTCTGAAAGTTCAAGACCCTCATTGCCTCCGAACTTTGAAGAGATAATTGGAAGAATTATAGAAGAAAGAGTAAAATTTGAGGTCGAGGTACAAGTGAGAAAGCAAGTTACAGAAGCCTTGGCTCCAACAAATGTCATGATGAACCAAATGATGAGCATTATGCAAAGTTTTCAACAAAGTCACAATCTGCCAACTCAACCTCCTCCACCTCCACCAAACCAGAACCCTCCTCCTCCTCCCCCCCACCCCCCCCCCCCCCCTCTTCTTAGTATTTTCTTTTTCTTTTCTTAATACTGACAATGATGGTCCACTCCTTTTACCTTTTTGTCTGATGACAAAAAAGGGGACAAAGGATAAGAGAATCAATTAAATTTTATAAAAGTCAGTTTTTGGAAGTATATATTTGTCTGCATATGCATGATTTTACTTGTTTATATATGCTTTGACTTATTCTATTATATGCTCTGATACTATCTTTTGACTGATAAGTAGCTGAACTGATCTGATAAGTTATATATGATATGTGCTGCTGAGCTTCTGTCTTATATGTTATTCCTGTTAAGTTTGAATGCTTTGTCTTAGGGGGAGCTTTGTAAGCTCTCTTAGACTTTACTCACCCAAATTTAATTAGTTTTTGTCATCATCAAAAAAGGAGAGATTGTTGGAACCAAAATGATTCGGATTAATAAATCTGAGTTTTGATGTTAACAAAAAGAATTAAATTTGCATGGCAAAGTTTTAGTTGAGATCTAACTTGCTTTATCTAGTCTTGCAGGAATGTTAAAAATATATAAGTTATGGAAGCCTTGAATAAGTTTCCTTATATCTGCTTGGAATTAGATTGTGAGTCTGCGTCCATTCATGTAGACGGGCTGCTCAAAGCGTTTGGTATATATATTTACTTAATATATTTGAGTGGACGGTCAATAAAATACTCTCAGTAGACGAGAACTTTAGTTTCAATGAGTAGACGAGCTTAAATGCCACGTCAGTTGTAACACCCTGTTTTTTATAAATAAGCTTAATTCATTTATATATATTATATATATGTTTGCATATGCATATTAGGTTATTCTTGATGTCTAAGTTCATGTTTGGGGAAGTTTAGCCTTAGAAAGGTTCAAACCTTTTAGAGTCCTCGTAACTTGTTTCACCGTTTTGACCATATCATGAGTTATAGATGCCCGATCGAGGTGATATTTGTGGCATTGGAAATCTAAGAGAATTATCTACAAGTCTTATGTTTAGTGTTTTTGCCAAATCGGTCATATAGGGGGTCTCTAAAGGCCATATTTGAGCGCCTCGTGCTTAGAAGTTGAGCACGGCCATGCTCAACAGTGAGCACGACCGTGCTCAGGCATCAGAATCTATAAATAGAGCAGTTTCATGAGGGTTGTGAGTCAAACCCTATTTTGACACCTTAGGCTGCTTTTGTGGGGCAAAAACCTCTTTTCTCTTCCTCCCCTTGAGCCCCTTTGATGCTTTGGTGTTCTTGCTCTAATTTTGGGAGGTCTTGGTTGGTCTGTGCCAGTTGACATAAGTAACGGTTTCCTTCCTCTTTTTGGTTTCCATTCTAATTATAGTTTTGGGAGGCTAATTGGTTAATCTTTTTGTGTGTTGGCCAAGGCTTGGGACCATTCTTCGAGCCAAACAGAGGAAGCCGCCAAGAGTAGCGTGGTGGTTTAAGTGGAATCTTCATACCAGGTATGGGGAGAAGGGACAATATGAATATGTAGGCATAGGGGATAGCGTAAGACGAAGGGTTAGCCCATGACCCTGTGTTTGATGATATGTCTTGTTTTATAACATGTCTATATGTTTATATTGATGTGATGATATGAGTTATTTATGTGTTTATGGTATGATTTCTCAACATGTTTATGATATGATTAATGTTGATATGATTGTTGTTATGAGTTGAATGATGATGCCATGACTGCCGTATGTTACAATGATTGGTTATTGGTTGATTTGGTTATTCGTTGTGAACCATGATAAAAAGGGAGGTTTTTTCCCTTTCGGTTAATAAGACATGAATATTAATAATAATTGTGAGGTTTTGTTCAAAGGATTAGAAGGACCCTAGGGAATGATTTTTGAGAAATTGAGAGAAACCAATTAAAGGGTTAATTCCCTAAACCATGCTGGTTAAGGGAGCACGTCCGTGCTCCCTTGCCCAAAACATAAAACATAAACAGTTTGAGATAGGGGTTCTTACCCCAAATGCTTAAAAGACTTAATAAGATACCAACGAAACATGATGACCAAAAGACAAGTGAAAAGATGTTGTACCTTGGTAGCCTAGTGGCCAAGGGGCCTTGATGCAGGATGGTCAAGGTGGTAATCCCTAGTTCCTAAGGGGCTAGAGTGATAATGATGATGTACCTTGGTAGCCTAGTGGCCAATGGGACCACGATAGCCGAGTGGTCGAGGTGGTAACTGCTGGTGCAAAACGGCTAAAGTGATTAAAAGACTTAACGATAAATGTTAAACGATAATCCTCGATAGCCTAGTGGTCGAGGTGATGATGGTGATAAGACTTGGGTAGCATATGGACCCAAGCGGAGGTGGAGGTCATGATGGTATGATGTTTGTCATGCATTCACTCATTGGAGATGTTGATGGGAAGTTATGCGACATAGGAGAGCTCGCCCGAGAGTAAGGCGTTCTGGCCATCCGCGGGACCTGGTACCCCCGTGGTGGCGCATCCAAGAGTAAGGTGCGTCGGCTATCCAAGGGGTCCAACCAAGGTAAGTTGGATTGCCCAGACGTTGGTGCCTTGTGGCCAATATGGATATTTAACTCCGAAGTTGCTCATCCTGAGATAGATTGGATCCAAATGCATAGTAGAGACGTGGAGCAGGATTGCATTGCACAGCATACATATTATGATGATGATCTTATGATATCGTTGTTGATATAACATGTTTGTTTGTTGTATGCTCGTCTTGCTAACTGTTTCCTTGCCTTTATATTCATATATATGTTTCTTACTCCCTATTGTTATGTTTTGTGTTGCATGTACCTTTTGTATTTATGCAGAGGATGGCGATCATCCCGTTGAGGAGTGACTCTGAGGAGCAGCTACCTATGCTTAGGATTTACAGTTTTGCAGTAGTTGTTAGTTAGTGTTTCGGTTGTATCCGAGGATTATTATTTTCCGGTTTTTTGGTTATACCAGCTCTGTATATGACATCGGGGTTAGGGTTTATGTCTTTGTTTATGTTTACGTTACGTTATGCTTTTTGAACTTATATTATGTTATGTTTTCTTTTCGCGTTGTTTGTGTTGAGATGTGAAACCTTTCTATCCATGTTTTTATTTTATTTAAATAAATTCATGTTTTTATAATCCCTCTTTTAAGTAAATGTTTTATATTAACGTGTGGGGTAGAAGGGTGTCACATCAGTAGGCGGAGATAAAAAATAACTCACTGAAATATAGCAAGTCCAAAGACTTGAGTTATTGGACGAGAAAAATGCCACGTCGTGAGATGAGCTCTTAAGTAAAGCACGTCTATCTCTCAGAACTAGACGCAACTATCAGTAGATGAGCTCATCTCTCTTATAAGTTAATCTTGTGCGTCCAAAGACCTGCGCGTCCTCTAGTTTTAAAGACGTAAACCAGTCTAAGCTTGAATGTACTTATTTCAAATGATTGTTTATTTTATTCAAAGAATATATGTCTTTACCTTGATGATTCTATTGTATAAAATCTTTATCTCTTGTATAAAATAACTCCGTACCATCGAAACCATAAACCTTTGTACTCTGTCAAACTACATTGTTGTAAAGATCAAGTCAAGTACAAAGATGGTAAGTCACAAAGAGACTTTTGGTACAACAGAGAAGTGAAAGTTCTACTTTGAGCATTCTTTTGATAAACAAAAGCACTTCTCAGTGAAGCATATCAGGTTATCAGTCTCAACGGATCTTAACATTAAATGCTATCTTTAAACGGATATTTACTTAAGACCGTTGAAGAAAAGATGAAAAAGTCTATATATATTAGACGACCCCAAGAGAAGAAACAACTTGATGCTGTGAAATTTTCAAAATGCCAAATCTCTGATCTAAATATTTTCAGTTGTATTCTTCCGGATCTTAAACTTTCATATTCTCACACATAGTGAGTTCATAGATCAAAATCTTAAATCTCTTTGATAGGGTTAGAGCCTGAAGAGGCTAGGTAAGAAAGGAATACTTGTACCCTGGAGATGTGTTGAATACTTGTTGTAATCTATTTGGAGAAATAGTGGAGTAAAACCTTCAAGTTGAAGGGACTGGACGTAGATCTTGGTTGGAAGAGAGTGAACCATGATAAAGCACTTGCGTGAATCTTCTAATCCCTTATCTCTTCAATTTTATTTATTTATACTAATTGTGGGGATTTGAACTTGATTTTGTTAAGTTTCTAAAAGGTCATCTTCTGTGTGTGTTTATGCCTTGTTTTCCTTGTGTGAGAAAATAGTTTTTGAAAAAGGTTGTTTCAGAAAAATTATTAACAAACACAATTCAACCCCCCTTCTTATGTTTGCCTGTGTCAACTTCACAAACATTGAAGAAATTTGCAAATAATAATGGACCTATGAAGATACATCACTAAAAGGTTTCATACCATCAGGGTGGCCCTGAGCACAGTCGAGGTGTGCGATCGTCGAGGTGGGCGATCGCCCAAGGCCCTATTTTTTTGAGGCACCAGATAGCGTAGAATTTTACATAGTATATATAAATGTTATATAAAATTTATAAATTTATATAATTTATAAAAATTTTACATACTATCCCAGTTACTGTTGCATCAACTGAGAGATGTTTTTCTAAATTGAAATTGTTAAAATCTTATTTACGATCTACTATATCATAATGTAGATTAAATAGTCTTGTTTTGATTTCTAACGAAAATGATTTTTTAAAAACCTTGATTATGATCGGATTATTAAAGAGTTTGCAGCAAAAATGCAAGGAGGACAATCTTCAAATGAGTATGAGGGCACCATTTTCCCGAGTTCGCCAGGACACCCGAGAATCTCGGGACCGGCCCGCACACTATTTCAAATAATAAAAAATGCGAAGACATCTATGTGTTTTTCCGCTTATTTCTCTTTGCCATTTCTCAGCCTTCTCATTTTTTTCCTCATTTCTCTTCTCATTTTTTTCTTCTATCAAACAAACAAAGGCTTAAAATTCCACACAGCATGTTCTAAACAAATAGATTGAAGCATGAGAGCTATAGCATAAACGACCGGATAGTACATGAAATATGGGTACGTTTTTTAATAGAGAATGCAAACTAAAAATATTTGATTGTGTCCTAGAAATATTCTATACGAACATTTGTCCCATAGTTAATACAACAAATGTATTTCTATTAGTGCACTGATTTTTTGCATATAAAATTTTGGGTTTTAATCAATTTTCAAATTTTAAGCTTGAGTAAATGGGTCATTCATTGACTCATTCTACAATACTCACCCAAGTCAATTGAGTATGCATATCACTATTGTTGACCAGATATTATAAGTTATTCCAATTCATAATAAAGTAGTTATTTCTATTTATGTACGTATTCGTCCTAGAATTACTGCTATTATAAAATTATAGAATAACCCTAATACTGTCCTCTTTGAGTCATTTAAGTTGATCAAGCTGCGGGACATTAATTGTGAGTGCACAAGTTCACACTCCCAGTAATGCATTATGCCCCTTTCACATTTCCTTCTTCTTCCATCTCCCCTTCTTACCCTTGGACAAAATAAAATAAAATATATAAACAACCCTAACAGTGATTGAAAGAACCCATAACTCATCGTATGCTTGGCGATTGCGAGACATCACTCTCTCTTTGAATGTAAAATCACCTTTCCTTATTTGTGGGACAAAACACAACACAAAAGCACTACTTATGTCCATCCGGATCACCAAAAACTTATGTCCATCCAAATTGAAGTCGAGAATACATTTAAAGACTTCAATTAACATATGAAGGCCTGCATTTTAAGGATCATTTCAGATATTGTAGATTCAAATAAAAACAAAAAAAAAACCAATTGTTGAATAAAAAAATAGCTAACAATGGTCAATTTATATATAGTTAGTATTTACATTCTCACGTTCCACTCTAAAACAATAGTGGAAGCTTAACAAGGACAAAAATTAGGTGTTGTTCTTTATGTGTTTGTGGTACTATTTTTAAATTGGACAAGGATAAAGCTGAAAGTTATCAAGGAAAATGATAAGATCAAGTAACAATGAGTAAAACCCCAATTTGGTCCCTCACATTTACAAAATTTCAAATTCATCCTCGAAGTTGTCAAACGCGAATCAACTTGGTCCCTCTGCCAATCCTTGTTACTTAACAGTGTTAACGATACTGATGTGGTACGTTAAGTGCCTGGATGGCACCCATGTCAATGTACAACTGGTCTCCATGTCATTGGACCTAATTGCAAGTTGCAACCATATTTCAGGGACCTGTTTGAGACTATACTAGGTTAATCTTTATTTCCCCACCCAACATATCATTCTAATGCCCTATTTCTCCTTCTCTCTCCTCCATTTAAAAGATGCCCCCTTTCTTCTGCAATCCTAACAACCCAGACCCTGAAATCACTAACTTAATATCAAAACAGACCACTGAATAACTAACTTAATATCATTGTCACCTTTGAGCGATTTGGTGTGGGTTCAATGAATTTGATGAAAATGGATGAATAGCTAAAGCTTTTGGTCAAATGTAATAATCGGTTGAAATACTAAAAGATTGAAATTTTGTATGATGTAATATGAGAACTCCTTCAAGAGCATAAGGTGACGACTAAGGTTATGAAGGGTGAATAAGAAAACTAAAATGAGAGAGAAGAAATTATTGGCATTTGTACTGCACATGCATATGAATTGTAATGGATTGTTTGAGCATGGGAGCTCCTATGGATCGAGTTGAAAGGGGTACCAGGTTACTCTATTAAGAGGTTACATATCAATATTGTTTGTGGTTATTTTTGTTTGTGAATATACTGGTATATTGTGATTGATATGGCCTGAACCTTATTGTAGATCTTTGGAATGAATCATATAATAATTCTAAAATACTTTGAAGTGATGGTTGTTATGTCTATGGTCGTGCTTATATAAATGGTGTCCATTTGTTTCGGGTTATGTTATGATATGACAGGTGGCTTGGAGCCCCTGTTATGACAAGGGAAGTGTTGATGGCCATGACCTCAGAACTTTCAAAGGTATAAAATGGTTCACTAGTTAGACATGTAATTTATTCCAAATAGGAATCCATGAGGTTGATGACAAAGTATGGTTGGGCCTTATGGCATGCAGGTTATCCTTATTAAATATTATGTACACTGTTATGTTGAAAAATTATTGTCTTATATAATGCTTTTGATTTCAATTTTAGAAGGGGCATTCCTCACCGAGTTATATACTCACCCCTCTTGTTTTATTTTTAACCACATGTTATGCTTGGGAAAAAAATTCAAGGATGGCCGACTGCTGCTGTAGAGGAATTTTGATGTTGTGCTGTCATAGAAATTTATAGACTAATTAGGATTTAAGTATTTATGTGATGTATGTATTGTTAAAAGTATTTTCCCTTTATTGGAAAATAATAACTTTTGTGTATATAACGGATCTTATGAATCATATTGGAAATTTAAGCAAGTTGACACCTAGTGTCGCGTTATAATTGTGGAAGAAGCCTCCGAGTTGAGGTTGATGCTAAGCTTTGGGGCTAGGTAGACAACCTTAGCCCTGGTCAGTCATGGACGCCAGATTTGGGTTGTGATAGATACAAACTAGGTTGGCACCTCAAAATTATCAATCATTTGCAGCACACCTAAAATTTATTAAAAAATGGATGCATAAATCATGGGAGGGCATTGTCCTGACCCATGGATACATTATTAGATTAAAAGAAAATTTGAATTTAAAATATTTAAACCAAGAGATTTTCAAATTAACATGTCTTTTTAAGAAGAGACCAAAAAGAAAGAGAAGGGGCATTGTACTTCAAATTTTTTGTTGGATTTTATGGGCCCAATGGAAACTTAAATTGCCATTGGATTTTATTTTGTTAAGAATTTAGATATGACTGATAAGCCTCTAGTTTATCCAGTTTTATAACTAGTAAGGCTATGGTTTTTGTGCTAATTATTGAGTTTAATCTCGTTTTCACCCAAATTTGGCTTTAATTGTCCTCAAGCAATATTTTTAGTCTCTTAAGTAGTTTTTGGGATATTTTGGTTAATTTTGAGTCAAATAAAGCATTTAATGCTATTTTATATTTTCATGTTAAAAGTGAAGCTCAAGGAAACTGATGGAGATTTCAAATTGAATGAGTAGAAGAAGGCTTGCACTATATAGCCACTGGAGCGCAGAGGTGGAGAACCCAACCAGTGGGGCTAGCGCAGCAACACGGATAGTCCCAAAAGTGCAGATCATCTTCATTTTTTTTTTTTTGTTTCTCTTGGAGCTGCGTCTCCATTAGTTTAAGATTATTTTCTGTTCTCTTTTCATTTATTTTGTTATGAACGTGATGAAGAGTTAATCCTCTTTCTCTAAAGGAACAATGAAGCCACCTTTGATGGCATAGTGAATTCAAGTAATATTTTCTTATACCCTTGTCTCTTTTCTTGTTTCTTAATTCTGATGTGTTTGCATTAATCATAAAGGCATGTGGTTAACTAGTCTAGTGCGTTGAGGTGGAAGCGATTCGTGCTTAGGACTTGAATTAAGAACATCGTTTGAACATTACTAGGGATAGAATAGAAAGCGGTGCAATCGCTTATAGAGAACCAAGAACTTAATAAAGCGTTGGGAAATTGACGACTTGCAATTGTAGATAGTTCCTTTTGAAAATCGGAAGTGACATTAGGATAATTGAGGGTTCCGGTTGACAAAGAAATTAAATTGAACATAGGGATAAGAAGATAAACACTTGCATAACTTGCTTGATAGGGTAGGTGGATTCGTGACCTTAGAGCCTCACTTTATCATAATCTAAATAATTGATTAGATAACTCTTTTTTTTTTTTTATCTTGGTTTAATTTGTATTTGTTTTAGATAATTAATTTATCCTAACGAAATCTCTCATTCTCTCTCATATTTGACTTGGTCAATTATTAGTTATCTTCTTAAAATCTAGATAAATTGGTCTTCCAATCCATGTGTTCGACCTCGTATTTACTTTACCGTGTTTTAATTACTTGCAACCAAACGGTACACTTGTCGGATCGTCAACAATGTGACATCAACAATGACCACTTCACGTGACCATGGAAAAAAGTTGTTTTATATTTTCAAAGAAGGTATGGTATTACACGGGGGTTGTAGTTTTACACAGGGTTCAAAAATAATGGACACCTTAAGGATCCATATTATACTATTACATGCCAAACAATCTAGACCACAACAAGAAAAAAATTTCCACTCAAAGACAACATAGAAACAACAAAACTATACATTACTTACATAAATATATAACACAATCGAAGCCTCTGAACTTCTTGTATTCTACTTACTACAAGATGCATCATAAAAAAAATCTCATGCATGAATAGAGAAGCAAAAGGCCCGAGATAAGCGTGCTTTTCTGAGCATTTGCACTACCTTTGCCAGCAGAGACCTAGGTACCATACCCTTCACTTTCTATGGAGAAAAAAAACACCTCAAACTCCTCTATACACAAAATTCCATCAAGCACTTACAAGCAATCCTGATTTCGATCTATTCATCAAATGAAGCAATACCTTTCCCCAGAATCCAAGCCTGTTATCACTCATTCAAACTCTCCATCTTCACCCCCCGCCGAGCTTGTGGGTCCACTTAAAGATCTGGGTCGGCTTTTAGCATTTAGAGAAGAATGATATGGAGGCTAAGCTCATAATGGAGACGGTGAGTGATTTGAACATTCGGCGTGGTCGTGATCTCAGAGGAGGTGAGAGGGGATCCTCCGGACAATGATGGGTGAGGTGGGGGTAGAAACCTTCAACGATGGGTGAGTAATGGGTGGGCGGGGTCCCACCTTACCTTCGCCACACTTTGTCGTACTCGAGTTGTCTTTCGTTCGTTGGTAAACTAGATCCAAAAGGGGTGGTGGTAAGGAGGCGGAGGTGGTGGTGAGGAGGGTGGGGTAGAACCCTTCGACCGCTAATTCGCATTCTCTGGCTTCTGGGATGGTGAGCTTCACCCTGGGACCTTGCCCCGGCAGGTCCACTGTTGTGGTCAATATGTTTATCGACGAGCCGCATTTGCCTTGGGCTATCGGGCATCTGAGTGAGGTGGAAGGAAGGTTGTTGGTGGAGTGCGATAGGTAAATGTAATTTCACATTACTATTAGTGGCACATGGGTGAGGCAACTACTTAGGTACCTCACCTAGAATCACAAATTTAATAAATTATGGTCATAGAGGTCGAACACCTAATAAGGTGGTTCACCATGAAGCACCAGTTTTCAAGTTAATAATAGGTTATTTTTATTTTTATTTTCAATACCAATTCTACCCCCACCAACCCCACCTGCGCCTCACCCCATCGACCACCACACCTTCCTTTTCTTCATTTTCATATTCCAAATAGTGGCAAAAATAAAAACCAAAAACTTCGATCCAACGATTCATTTTTCCTTCAAGCTTCTGGAATTAGCGGTATCATTCCTTTTTCCTTCAAGCTTTTGGAATTACTTCATTTCACTGCTCCATTTCACTATCTTCAGCACCGAACCCGTGGCAGAGGTAGGATTGTCCTTCTAGCTTGGCTGGGCTCCACCCTTAAGGAGAAAGGCCTATGGGAAAATGCTAAATATCATACCCTCAATTCAACAAATTGATTTGCTTTAAAATAGGGAGCCCATGAGAAAGAAAATTAAGGGGAAGGCAGAAAATGTAGAAAGACACTAACAAAGATGAAAAATTCAGCAATGATAACCATCGGAAGAGATGGGAACCCTCTATGGAAGAAATTGATGGTGAATACTAGTGAATAATCGAGCAAGCAACGGGCAGGTTGTGCTGTGGATGGCGATGGAATGAGGCCCATGTTGTAACATCCTCGATTTTAGCAAGTGAAAATAAGATATCCTAATATGTTTTGGATGAGGTTAGATAAACCAAAACCATATTTAAGAATCATAACAATATATGGGAAGTTTAGAACAAAATTCAAGCACCTCAAAATTTTCAATAGGCAAGCACCTCAAGCAAGCACGCCAAAACCCCCTACTGAAGCACCACAACCTACATCCTTAATTAACGTGGTTTATCATTAACAAAATTAAAATATAATTAGACATATATATAGATCTTAGAGATAGCTAACTAACTATGATTAATTTACCCAAGTTTTACTAATCATTAATTGTTAATCTTTATTAATTATACTTCAGTTACAAATTTCAACCTAGTTAAATTAATAAAAGATTTTTTTACCTATGAATATATATATATATATATATATATATATATATATATATATATATATATATATATATATTCACGACACTTAAGAACATTGGGGAAAATTGGCATGATCATTACAAGTTTCTTTCATGGTTATTAGTTGCCATGCTTCATGTTTATCATCCTTATAACCTTATTATTTTTTTATTTCTTTTCTTTCTTTATCTTTAAATTGATGTAACATGGGACCCAAGAGCGCTTGGACGAGATGACACTGGATCTCTTTCCACCAACCAGAGGTCTCGAGTTCGAATTCTGACCCCGGGAATGCAGCAACGTTTAAAACTCTTGAGGAGAACTTACCGTTGTGGTCCTACCCGGCTCGATGTAACACCCCGTTTTTCCTATGCTTTCAGTAGCGGTAAATATATATTTAAATGTTTTTATTTTAGATTAAACCCAGAGGATGATTTTAATTAAACTAAAATCATTTTCTTATGTTGTTATATCACGAAGTCACTAAAATTTTCTTTTTGAAAACTCAGACAGAAGCTAGCTCACGTTTTCACCACTGACAAGTTTACTGTGTCAGAAAACCTAATTTTGACCCGTGAACGGAGGTGACTAATGTTTTTATTATGTTTCCTTCAACTTTGGTTATTTTGAAAATTTTCGTTCAAAAATAAAATAAAATATTTTATTCGGTGAAAACGTCAAGAATTACGATCGGCAATGCAAACCGCAGGAGATGGAGAAGATTAGTGAGCATAAAAGAAGTGAAGAGACATGACGGAAGAGGCTATGACACACTCCAAAAATGTAATCATCACATTTTTCAAATTATAACATTATTCTAATCCAAAAAGTTGTCTCTCTCTTCTTCCATCCAATCAAGCATCAAACCACCAAGCTTGCTCAACATGCCCTTCCTCACTTCCCTTGTCCGTGAACTTCCCTCCCCCTCTCTATATATCCCTCTCATTTTCACTTCATCAACTTCCTTCTTCAAACTCCATTAAAGTTTCATCTTCTTTCTTTCTTTTAAAAGTCAAGCCTTAAAGGTTTAGTTTTTATTCATCTTTTCTACTTGAGTTCTTCATTAAAGTTCCTTCCCCTATACTAAGGGTAATGCTCTCACATGAATCTTTTTCAGTCTCCATCTTTTATTTCTTAGTTTACTTATGTGTTCTTTATATACTTTAAACTTCTAAAATCTCTCTAAAATGGTAGAAAACCCTTGGAGTTGGTACCACTTTCTATAGTCTTGTATTAACTTATATTTTCACATACTAAGAGGTTGTAAACAAAAATTTCTACCTATCTCTTCCAATGAAGGCTAATGCCGCATTTGTCACCTTTCGAGGTTTTGTTTCAACTCTTGAATATAATCGTGTGGTTGAGTTTCTAACTATCCATTGATATTAAATTTATAAAGTCCTTGGAAGGTTTGAAGCTGTTCCTATGATGGGCCGAAACATGAATAAGTAGGTCCTAGGGATACTATGTTTCAACTTTCCAAGTATGACCACAGATTTAGAACCTTAATACCTTGTGATTCTAAACCCAAGAAA
The DNA here is from genome assembly GCA_030762895.1 of Sophora flavescens. Classification (NCBI taxonomy): domain Eukaryota; kingdom Viridiplantae; phylum Streptophyta; class Magnoliopsida; order Fabales; family Fabaceae; genus Sophora; species Sophora flavescens. Next base: position 16,555 of record JAUPTC010001540.1, read on the forward strand.
GTTACCCCATAAACAAAGAATATTTCCCTCATCATCCATGATGGCCGAAACTTAGAGTTTAGGTGCTAGGATGTTTGAGAGTTTTATTTTTACAAAATGATCATGGACTTGAGCTCCATAAGATATTTTGATGCTAAGTCCAAGAATGGAGAGTTTAAGGATTTCTAACTTGTTTATTCTATGTTATTAAAACTAGGATGCATTACTTTCATTTTTCCAAGATGATCATGGACTGAGCCCAGGTATTTGGATACAAGTCCCATGGATCGAATGTTTAATTTCATTGTTTTCCAAATGATCATGGACTTGATCTCCATAAGATATCTGGATGCTAAGTCTAAGAGATTGAAAAGTTAAGATTTCTAGCCCATAAATCCTATGGTGCTGAACGCAGAGCAGGGACCTAGATACTTTGTTCTTATTTTTCAAAATGATCATGGTTTTGAGTTCCTTAATACATATGGATGCAAACCCAAGAGTTTGGTGTTTAGTGAAATGCTAGCCTATTTTACAAGTCTTAGCCAATACCCAAGTTTATAACTTAGTGGGATTTCAATTCAACTCTGTTAAATTATCATTGAGTAAGGAACTCCTAACACTTAAGGATCATAAATCCACTGAGTTGTATAATTTTCGAGATCTCTAACCCTAAGAACCAGTTATGAACCTATACCTTGTGGTTTAGTGTTCTGTTTGATTTTAACATGTGATTTTGTGTCCATCACCTTAGACTTCCATCAAGAAGAAACAAGGACGTTCATGGTATACATCTTCAAGAATCTAATCTCCTTACCTTCGCCAAAGGTATAGGGATTTCTAGGGATATTCAATGACTATATGACGTGTGTGAAGTCCACTTGAGTGACTTGAATATTATTATGATATGGAGCAAATACTTGAAGGACTTATTTCTTGAACTAATGTAATTACATCTAGTTGATTATTACTTTTCTTAAAGTATTTTGAGTTAGATATATGTGACGAACTGTCATTAACTCGTGATATTATTGTTGAGAATGTACATGCTGATTGAAGTTCGAAGAAGCCTATGACTTCAGACCCGTCTCAATGATTATAAGGATTAAAACCCTTCCCGCTTCGAATAAAACTTCTTGAAGTATTGCTTTGATTTATAAAAAGTTCCTTGTTTAAAACGCTTATTACAAGAAGAACGAGATTCTTGTTTTTGAAAAGAAACGCTGAAGTGTTTTAAGTCAATAGAAACTACCTTTTATCCAAAGTTTGTACAAGAGAAAACCCTTTTCGAACTATGTGTTTTATGAAGGAAAACCCTTGGAAAACATTTGACTTTATTCCATCAAGGTTTCAAAAGCAACGAATTTCCTAAATGTTTTATAAAAGAATTTGTAAAGGAAAAGATTTTCTCCTAAATGATTTAGGAAACGCTCCTACATTTGGATAAGTCATCGAGGTTTTGTTTTGGTTCTTGATTTTCAATTCGAGCTAAAAGTAAGCATATGTGAAAAAAGAGAACCTAGTTCGCGTAGACGCCACTCCTAGTATTCAGCTATAAGCACGCGATCGTAGATCCGTGTCAAGAATTATGGACCGAGGTCCTCAACGTGATATTACGGGCCACGCAATCCTAATCTTGGAATCATGATCACCGTGTCCTAATTTCGCTGTTAAGGAGCAGAGTCCTTAACAAAGTTGAAATAAAACGTGATAAAATTATAATTATTTTTACAACCACAACCTTGGACCGCTGCACGCCTTAAGGTGTCAGGATCGAAGCACTCGGACGCGCTGGGGCCCGTGTTATTGATTTTTAAGTAACGAAAATTTGCGGACAGTCGTAAACCTCGGCTTCAAACAACTTAAAAGAGGAACACAATAAAAGTCTCTATAATGAAAAAGTTCTTGTCTTGATAATGCATTTTGGTCCTTAGTGACATTAAGCTACCAATCACCAACTTCTTGATGTGGTATTCGACGATGTAGACATCCGAAATGGCCGCAGGCAGGATTCATGAGATGTTGATCCTAAGCACGAGGTGATTAGACAACTTGCCAATGCGACAATTTAGCCGGATCAACTCTTTCTTTCTTAATGATAAACATGATTGCATCCTCACGAGATTAAGTTTAGAGTCTGATGTGATTGAAGTGTCATGTATTATCTTTATAAAATTGATTGATTCCTGTATGAACGACCAAGATAATACTTCTGCTGTTTTATCTATGAATAATGCTTAAATTTATTATGCACAATGTGTTGTATGTATCATGTATATGGTTATTGTATGATATATCCATTTGCCTGTCTCACTCTTACAAATTATATCGTGTCTCTTCAGTTTTGTCAGAAAGTACCTGGCACCTAGTACCGATATGCACAGGAGCGTTCTAAGTCACTCCAATACCTAGTGTTGAGATCGGGGAAAGTGCTCCGACAGGGGTCTCTCCAATGAATATTCGAGAGAATGACCACCTTAGGAGAGTCCCGAAAGTAAGTTAGGTATCTAAAGAGGTAGGTAATAATGTAGTTATATACATCCATCTATAGTTTGAACTTTTCTTTCGAAAATGGAAACTTAGGGGAAACGTTGTATGTCATGGTAACTTTGTTACGAATGTGACTTTACATTTAAAATGTATGTACTGATGGATTTCAAAGTTATCCTTAAAGAAAATTTATACCTGGCCGACTTAAAAAGAAAACAATTTCAAAGCAACAAAAGAATTATATTTTTAATTTACTTCAACACTGTTACGTAGTACACCTAACGCGTTACACGAAGGATTAATCCCCACAGCATACAGGAGGACACCTTCGGGAAACCAAAAAAAAAATTATTATATCAGGGAAGGGTATTTTTCTTCACATGGGATTATTTCAAAGAAAGAAAACCGAGGTATAGAGAGCCAACAGCGAGAGAGAGCGCAGGGGCCGGAGGAGAGAAAATTTTGGAGAGAGTTTTGACCAACTGCTCAGCCCACTGAGAAACCGACTATGCCATCGTGATCCTCGCAACATCCACTTCATTGTCCTATCTTTCTTTCTCTGATTAGGCGACAAGCTTAGCGTCCTTTTGCGTTAAATGTTGTCCAACCGATTGAGGTAGTCTTTCAATCCGCTTTATCATTTCCAATCCATTTTCATATTAGGTTACCCGTAACACGGCTTCAGAAGAATATGTATTCAGTGAATTTCTTTGAGCCCCAGGTAGAGAACCTCACGGCAGATTTGAGGATTATTGAGTAGGGTCCGTGACACAGACTCGGCAAGTGTACCCCAGGCTTCCAAAGTAAGTAATAAACCAGAAGACCGGACATCGCTCTTCGGGGGATCGTGGGGACAATTACCACTTCGCAATTTGACTACTATCAGGCATCAATTCTTGAGTGAAGGTGGTTCCAACATCTAACAAGCAAACAAGAAGAAAATGTTTTTGTTCTTTTTGGATTTTTTTCGACGCTTAATTGCCATAGAAAGATGAATAACAATGATATAGAATTGCCAGTGTTAACTAGTTTCTAATCCTCCCCGATTTTTTATGAAATGATAACTAACACAGTCTATTCTAATATGACAATCAAGTTCTTTCAGATACTCAGCCTACCTTAGGGGGGCATTGAGCCTAAAACCCCGGGAAACTCCACTTCCCCAGGTAGATTAACTCCGAGATTTTGCATTAAGTAAAGACTTAAGAACAGTGCAGCACCTCAAGACTATTCCTAGGCTCATGAACCACTCAGATTTGACCATGAGCAAGCTCTAACACCAACCTTCCAACATCTATTAAAGCAACTAATCATTCCTAGGGGATCCAGCCTAAGAAAGACAAGTATGGAATCAAACACTATAAAGAACAAGGAAACAGATTATAATCAAGCGTCTACAACCAAGTTCGATAGCAATAGTCTAACTCAACAAAAGGGGAGTTTAGCTACACATAATTGAAAATAAACAAAAGGAATAATTACTGAGATGAACAAAGGAGAGAGCCCATGGAATGATGGAAGCAGCGTACCACAGCAGAGGATCTCCACAGGGTTTTCTCAATGCCTTTTCTTTCTCTTCCGCCAGCTTCTTTATTACTCGCTTTCGTCACGGCTGCGGATAGCCATCACGCCAGGCCGGACGGGTTGCCTCTTCCAGCTTCGGCCAAACTATTTCGCTGAGGCTTAGCACGATTTCGCGACGCCGAGTTGATTTTGATGTCTGGTGGATCCCCATCACGCTTAAGCCATGATCGCCTCCCGACTTTTGAGGTTTTCTCTCACTCGCCGTGATATACATCACGCCAGGCCGTGATCGTTCTCCCGACTTTGGTCAAGTTTTGGCACAATCACTCTTCTCGCGAGGCGAGCCATCACCCGGCCGCGAACCAACTTTTCACGCCTGATTCTATCACACTGCCGTGATCGGCCTCCACTTTTGCTGGCCATGGTCACGCCGTGATAGCCATCACTAGGCCAGCCGTGACAGATTCTCGACTTTTGGCCCCTTCTTTCTCGGTTTTCAGGTCTTCTTCATCTCGCTTCCCCATGGCTAAAACATGGGCATTTAATCAAAAATCCCGGCAAACAACACACACAATACCACCTTATCCGCTCCAAATGAAAACTAAACAAAATCCAACTAAAATGGCCTAACTAAATGCAAATGCATTAAACGTACATGGAAAATGAGGTGAAATGTCACTCATCAAATCACCCTGCTTAAGATGCTATCATAACTCAAGCAAACCAAGGCCATAAGATGAAAACAACCAGACAATGATAGAGAACTAGGAACCCAGAAAATGATCCAAGCAACAAAGTAGCTCAATTATTTCAAAAAAGAGACAATCAATCAGTCCAATTACATAGCTTCCCCAGACCTCACTCCCTCACCATTCGGGCACTCCATCTCACTCACACCACCCCAAGCTACCTGCTTCGCTGCCCTCTTTCGCTTCACCACCCAAGTGTTAAGTGGAATATGACATTTCACTCCATTTTCTCAAAGAATGATCCTCACTATAGTTTGACTATCAACCAAATCTCACTTATTAATGAAAACATCTAAGAATCAAGAGGAGTCTTATTCTTTGCTGTAAGGGCCTGGATCAATTTTCAGGTGGGAATTTCAAGAACAGGAAATTTCAAAAGGCATACAAACAATCAAGCATTGAAGGCACAAAACTTAAAATAAATACCTTTCTTTGGGTATAGGTTTACTCTTCCACCATTTTTTCATTTACTTCTCATTCCTTTTTGTCATCCCTTCCCATTTTTATTTCTTTTTCTCCTTTTTTTTTTTTTTTTTTTGAGAAGGGGAGATTTTGCACCAAGAGAAGTAGACCTTTTTTTTCAGATTCATTTTCTTTCATCATCCCAAACATTCAACTACTTTTCCAACCCATTTCGTACAGACTTTAGAAGGTCCCTATAAGATTATTTAACACAACATTTCAGGGAACCAAGAAAAGCATGTTATTCATTCACTCAAAATTGGGCAAACTGGGTAGCATTTACACATTCAAAGCCTAAGGGGCCTAAAATACCTATTGCCTCAATCATTTTCAAAATGTTTCCAAAATTTCAGTTCAAAATGGTTTCAACAGTTCTAGAGAAAACAACCAGAGAAAACACTCTACAAAAAGAACTAGGGCATTTAGTGAGCAACCTAATGTCTCAAAAGCTCACATTTATGGGTCCAAGACAAACTGAGAACACCAATCCATAGAAAACACATGCCAATCATCAACTATCCAAGAACATCTCAAGCATATTTAATGAAGTTCACATCACAAGAATATAAAACTGTGGTCCAAAATTCACTATACAAAATCGCACTTAGCTCTCACAATCGCATGCTCAATCTAGCAAGTGCAATTAATTCACGGATCATGCAAGACTAGAGCCTATGAATGCAATATTTACAATGCAAGTTGAAAGATTACCCTACCTAAGCTTAAAGACTACATTTCCTCAATGGGGACAATTAAGTTTAGAGAAGGGAGAAAATTGGAACAACTCACCAAAGTGGTATTGGAAATAATCACATGCTTTCGGTTTTGTTTTCCCTTTTCCCCGCTCTTCTTCTCCTCCTTCCTTCAAAACTGGAATCACTCAACAAACTATTAACAACCTCTTGAGCTCTCAAATTATTCAAGAGTGGGAAATCAAAACAAAAGAGAAGATGAAAATAAAATAAAAAAAATAAAAAAATAAAATTAGTTTATTTCCAAAAAAGCGCTTTTAACGTACTAGCTTGACTTTTGATGGTTTCAAGATGCAGCCCCAAGAGGAGGAGACTGCCTGGACGATTAAAATCTCCTCCATGAGGGAAGTGCTGAGCCCGTGCTCACTGACAATGAGGAAGTATTTCAGATGATGATTTTCCAATTCAACTCGAACCAAACGGAGAAACCGACTGACATAGAACTCGGTTCACCATCTGATCTCAATTTGCCCGGAAAACTTGAGTCTTGAGTTGAACAAAGAAAACTGATCCGCCTTTCTTCAAATTGCTTGCGAAGAATGTACTTACATGGCCGGTAACTTGGTTCTTTCCTTGCATATCCTAGCACTTATAAGCCAAGAGTCTCAACTCATCCAACTCATTCAATGCACATCCTGTCCAAGGCCAGCCTCAGACAAAGTTCAGGCCTTCACCCAAAAAGTACCTGTAGCCCACCGAAGGTGACATGATTTCTGAACACTAATTGGTACGGTGACATACCAAAGTGTCTTATACAGCACGACAGCCCAAACTGGGCATCATCCAACTCGCCCAATCTTCCTTACTGTTCACGCTTTTTCCAAAATTCTCTTCAACTCCTGGCTGACAATTCCACTGCCCACCGGTTTGGGGATGGTATGGTGTGGTAACTTGTGGTTCACCCCAAACTTGGCAAGCACTGCATTAGTCCCTCTTATTGCAAAAAGGGTACCCCATCACTTATACAGATAATTTCAGGTCCCAAACCTAAAATATTCTCTCTCACAACCCATCACGCTCTGCATCATCCTTTGAGCTGGCACCAGCTTCCACCCACTTGCTCACATAATCAACTGCCAACGGAACAGCCTTCTATTGTTGTAAGATGAGTCGTGAGTGGCCTAAGAAGTCAACTTCATACGCTAAAGAGCTCCACCTCTAATATACCCTTTGGCGGTATCTCATTTCTCTTGGAATACCGCTCATTCGACATTTATCACACCATTACCTCCAGTTTCGAGTCCTGGTAACAGTGGGCCAAAACAGCCCAT
>JAUPTC010001541.1:0-23750 GCA_030762895.1 Sophora flavescens
AATTTGTACTTCTTCGATCCTAATGGAGCCCAAATGGACTTGTTTGACTTTAATAGAGCCCAAATGGACATGTTTGATCCTAGTAGAGGCCAAATGGACGTGTCAGGTCATAAAGGACCTAACTGGGCCAATTTGTACTTCTTTGGTCCAAATGGAGCCCATATGCACTTGTTTGACCCTAATAGAGCCCAAATGGACTTGTTTGGTCATATAGGACCTAACTGGGCCAATTTGTACTTCTTTGGTCCTAATGGAGCCCAAATGGACCTGTTTGATCCTAATAGAGCCCAAATGGACTTTTTAGGTCATATAGAACCTAACTGGACCAATTTGTACTTCTTTGGTCCTATTGGAGCCCAAATGGAGTTGTTTGAGCCCAATTAAGGCCAAAATACACTTTTTAGGTCATATAGGACCTAACTGGGCCAAGTTGTACTTCTTTGGTCCTATTGGAGCCCAAATGGACTTGTTTGATCCTAATAGAGCCCAAATGGACTTTTTAGGTCATATAGGACCTAACTGGGCCAATTTGTACATCGTTGGTCCTATTGGAGCCAAAATGTACTTCTTTGATCCTAATAGAGCCCAAATGGACTTTTAGGTCATATAGGACCTAACTGTGCCAATTTATACTTCTTTCGTCCAAATGGAGCCCAAATGGAGTTGTTTGATCCTAATAGAGCGCAAATGGACTTTTTAGGTCATATAGGGCCTAACTGGGCCAATTTGTACTTCTTTGGTCCTATTGGAGCCCAAATGGACTTGTATGATCCTAATAGAGCCAAAATGCACTTTTTAGGTCATATAGGACCTAACTGGGCCATTTTGTACATCTTTGGTCCTATTGGAGCCCAAATGGACATGTTTGATCCTAATATAGCCCCAATGGACTTGTTTGATCCTAATAGAGCCCATATGAACTTGTTAGGTCATAAAGGACCTAACTGGGCCAATTTGTACTTCTTTGGTCCTAATGGAGCCCAAATGGACCTGTTTGATCCTAATAGAGCCCAAATGGACCTGTTAGGTCATAAAGGACCTAACTGTACCAATCTGTACTTCATTGGTCCTATTGGAGCCCAAATGGACTTGTTTGATCCTGATAGAGCCCAAATGGACATTTTAGGTCATATAGGACCTAATTGGGCCAATTTGTACTTCTTTGGTCTCAATGGAGCCCAAATGGACTTGTTTGACCCTAATAGAGCCCAAATGGGCTTGTTTGATCCTAATAGAGCCAAAATGCACTTTTTAGGTCATATAGGACCTAACTGGGCCAATTTGTACTTCGTTGGTCCTATTGGAGCCCAAATGGACTTGTTTGATCCCAATAGAGCCCCAATGGACTTGTTTGATCCTAATAGAGCCCATATGGACTTGTTAGGTCATAAAGGACCTAACTGTGCCAATTTGTACTTCTTTGGTCCTAATGGAGCCCAAATGGACATGTTGGATCCTAATAGAGTCCAAATGGACTTTTTAGGTCATAAAGGACCTAACTGGGTCAATTTGTACTTCTTTGGTCATATTAGATCCCAAATGGACTTGTTTGATCCTAATAGATCCCAAATGGACTTGTTAGGTCATATAGGTCCTAATGGAGTCCATCTTAGGTCATATAGGACCTAACTCGGTCAATTTGTACTTCTTTGGTCCTATTGGAGCCCAAATGGACTTGTTTGTTCCTAATAGAGCCCAAATGGACTTTTTAGGTCCTATAGGACCTAATTGGGCCAATTTGTACTTCTTTGGTCCTATTGGAGCCTAAATCAACTTGTTTGATCCTAATAGAGCCCAAATAAACTTTTTAGGTCATATAGGACCTAATTGGCCCAATTTGTACTTCTTTGGTCCTAATGGAGGCCAAATGGACTTGTTTGATCCTAATAGAGCCCGAATGGACTTGTTTGATCCTAATAGAGCCCAAATGGACTTTTTAGGTCATAAAGGACCTAACTGTGCCAATTTGTACTTCTTTGGTCCTATTGGAGCCCAAATGGACTTGTTTGATCCTAATAGAGTCAAAATGCACTTTTTAGGTCATATTGGACCTAACTGGGTCAATTTGTACTTCTTTAGTCCTATTCGAGCCCAAATGGACTTGTTCGATCCTAATAGAGCCCAAATGGATTTTTTATGTCATATAGGACCTAACTGGGCCAATTTGTACTTCTTTGGTCCTAATGGAGCCCAAATGGACCTGTTTGATCCTAATAGAGCCCAAATGGACCTGTTAGGTCATAAAGGACCTAACTGTACCAATTTGTAATTCTTTGGTCCTATTGGAGCCCAAATGGACTTGTTTGATCCTAATAGAGCCCAAATGGACATTTTAGGTCATATAGGACCTAATTGGGCCAATTTGTACTTCTTTGGTCTCAATGGAGCCCAAATGGACTTGTTTGACCCTAATAGAGCCCAAATGGGCTTGTTTGATCCTAATAGAGCCAAAATGCACTTTTTAGGTCATATAGGACCTAACTGGGCCAATTTGTACTTCGTTGGTCCTATTGGAGCCCAAATGGACTTGTTTGATCCCAATAGAGCCCCAATGGACTTGTTTGATCCTAATAGAGCCCATATGGACTTGTTAGGTCATAAAGGACCTAACTGTGCCAATTTGTACTTCTTTGGTCCTAATGGAGCCCAAATGGACATGTTGGATCCTAATAGAGTCCAAATGGACTTTTTAGGTCATAAAGGACCTAACTGGGTCAATTTGTACTTCTTTGGTCATATTAGATCCCAAATGGACTTGTTTGATCCTAATAGATCCCAAATGGACTTGTTAGGTCATATAGGTCCTAATGGAGTCCATCTTAGGTCATATAGGACCTAACTCGGTCAATTTGTACTTCTTTGGTCCTATTGGAGCCCAAATGGACTTGTTTGTTCCTAATAGAGCCCAAATGGACTTGTTAGGTCATAAAGGACCTAAACTGTGCCAATTTGTACTTCTTTGGTCCTATTGGAGCCCAAATGGACTTGTTTGATCCTAATAGAGTCAAAATGCACTTTTTAGGTCATATTGGACCTAACTGGGTCAATTTGTACTTCTTTAGTCCTATTCGAGCCCAAATGGACTTGTTTGATCCTAATAGAGCCCAAATGGACTTTTTATGTCATATAGGACCTATCTGGGCCAATTTGTACTTCTTTGGTCCTATTGAAACCCAAATGGACTAGTTTGATCCTAATTGAGCCAAAATGCACTTTTTAGGTCATATAGGACCTAACTAGGCCAATTTGTAATTCTTTGGTCCTATTGGATCCCAAATGGACTTGTTTGATCCTAATAGAGCCCAAATGGACTTTTTTGGTCATATAGGACCTAACTGGGCCAATTTGTACTTCTTTGGTCCTAATGGAGCCGAAATGGACTTGTTTGACCCTAATAGAGCCGAAATGGACTTGTTTGATCCTAGTAGAGCCCAAATGGACTTGTTAGGTCATAAAGGACCTAACTGGGCCAATTTGTACTTCTTTGGTCCTAATGGAGCCCAAATGGACTTCTTTGGTCCTAATGGAGCCCAAATGGACTTGTTTGACCCTAATAGAGCCCAAATGGACTTGTTTGGTCATATAGGACCTAACTGGGCCAATTTGTACTTCTTTGGTCCTAATGGAGCCCAAATGGACCTGTTTGATCCTAATAGAGCCCAAATGGACTTTTTTGGTCATATAGAACCTAACTAGGCCAATTTGTACTTCTTTGGTCCTATTAGAGCCCAAATGGACTTGTTTGAGCCCAATTAAGGCCAAAATGCACTTTTTAGGTCATATAGGACCTAACCGGGCCAAGTTGTACTTCTTTGGTCCTATTGGAGCCCAAATGGACTTGTTTGATCCTAATAGAGCCAAAATGGACTTTTTAGGTCATATAGGACCTAACTGGGCCAATTTGTACTTCCTTGGTCCTAATGGAGCCCAAATGGACTTGTTTGAGCCCAATTAAGGCCAAAATGCACTTTTTAGGTCATATAGGACCTAACCGGGCCAAGTTGTACTTCTTTGGTCCTATTGGAGCCCAAATGGACTTGTTTGATCCTAATAGAGCCAAAATGGACTTTTTAGGTCATATAGGACCTAACTGGGCCAATTTGTACTTCCTTGGTCCTAATGGAGCCCAAATGGATTTGTTTGACCCTAATGGAGCCCAAATGGACTTTTAAGGTCATATAGGACCTAACTGGGCCAATTTGTACTTCTTTGGTCCTAATGGAGCCCAAATGGGCTTGTTTGATCCTAGTAGAGCCAAAATGGACTTGTTAGGTCATAAAGGACCTAACTGGGCCAATTTGTACTTCTTTGGTCCTAATGGAGCCCAAATGGACTAGTTTGACCCTGATAGAGCCCAAATAGACTTGTTTGATCCTAATAGAGCCAAAATGGACTTGTTTGATCCTAATAGAGCCCAAATGGACTTTTTAGGTCGTATAGGACCTAATGGGTCAATTTGTACTTCTTTGGTCCTAATGGAGCCCAAATGGACTTGTTTGATCCTAATAGAGCACAAATGGACTTTTTAGGTCAAATAGGACCTAACTGGGCCAATTTGTACTTCTTTGGTCCTAATGGAGCCCAAATGGACTTGTTTGATCCTAATAGAGCCCAACTGGACATTTTAGGTCATATAGGACCTAACTGTGTCAATTTGTACTTCTTTTGTCCTATTGGGGCCCAAATGGACTTGTTTGATCCTAATAGAGCCCAAATTGACTTTTTAGGTCATATAGGACCTAATTGGGCCAATTTGTACTTCTTTGGTCCTAATGGAGCCCAAATGGACTTGTTTGACCCTAATAGAGCCCAAATGGACTTGTTGGATCCTAGTAGAGCCCAAATGGACTTGATAGGTCATAAAGGACCTAACTGGGCCAATTTGTACTTCTTTGGTCCTAATGGAGCCCAAATGGACTTGTTTGACCCTAATAGAGCCCAAATGGACTTTTTAGGTCATATAGGACCTAACTGGGTCAATTTGTACTTCTTTGGTCGTATTGGAGCCCAAATGGACTTGTTTGATCATAATAGAGCCCAACTGGACATTTTAGGTCATATAGGACCTAACTGTGCCAATTTGTACTTCTTTGGTCCTATTGGAGCCCAAATGGACTTGTTTGGTCCTAATAGAGCCCAAATAGACTTTTTAGGTCATATAGGACCTAATTGGGCCAATTTGTACTTCTTTGATCCTAATGGAGCCCAAATGGACTTGTTTGACTTTAATAGAGCCCAAATGGACATGTTTGATCCTAGTAGAGGCCAAATGGACGTGTTAGGTCATAAAGGACCTAACTGGGCCAATTTGTACTTCTTTGGTCCAAATGGAGCCCATATGCACTTGTTTGACCCTAATAGAGCCCAAATGGACTTGTTTGGTCATATAGGACCTAACTGGGCCAATTTGTACTTCTTTGGTCCTAATGGAGCCCAAATGGACCTGTTTGATCCTAATAGAGCCCAAATGGACTTTTTAGGTCATATAGAACCTAACTGGACCAATTTGTACTTCTTTGGTCCTATTGGAGCCCAAATGGAGTTGTTTGAGCCCAATTAAGGCCAAAATACACTTTTTAGGTCATATAGGACCTAACTGGGCCAAGTTGTACTTCTTTGGTCCTATTGGAGCCCAAATGGACTTGTTTGATCCTAATAGAGCCCAAATGGACTTTTTAGGTCATATAGGACCTAACTGGGCCAATTTGTACATCGTTGGTCCTATTGGAGCCAAAATGTACTTCTTTGATCCTAATAGAGCCCAAATGGACTTTTAGGTCATATAGGACCTAATCTGTGCCAATTTATACTTCTTTCGTCCAAATGGAGCCCAAATGGAGTTGTTTGATCCTAATAGAGCGCAAATGGACTTTTTTAGGTCATATAGGGCCTAACTGGGCCAATTTGTACTTCTTTGGTCCTATTGGAGCCCAAATGGACTTGTATGATCCTAATAGAGCCAAAATGCACTTTTTAGGTCATATAGGACCTAACTGGGCCATTTTGTACATCTTTGGTCCTATTGGAGCCCAAATGGACATGTTTGATCCTAATAGAGCCCCAATGGACTTGTTTGATCCTAATAGAGCCCATATGAACTTGTTAGGTCATAAAGGACCTAACTGGGCCAATTTGTACTTCTTTGGTCCTAATGGAGCCCAAATGGACCTGTTTGATCCTAATAGAGCCCAAATGGACCTGTTAGGTCATAAAGGACCTAACTGTACCAATTTGTACTTCATTGGTCCTATTGGAGCCCAAATGGACTTGTTTGATCCTGATAGAGCCCAAATGGACATTTTAGGTCATATAGGACCTAATTGGGCCAATTTGTACTTCTTTGGTCTCAATGGAGCCCAAATGGACTTGTTTGACCCTAATAGAGCCCAAATGGGCTTGTTTGATCCTAATAGAGCCAAAATGCACTTTTTAGGTCATATAGGACCTAACTGGGCCAATTTGTACTTCGTTGGTCCTATTGGAGCCCAAATGGACTTGTTTGATCCCAATAGAGCCCCAATGGACTTGTTTGATCCTAATAGAGCCCATATGGACTTGTTAGGTCATAAAGGACCTAACTGGGCCAATTTGTACTTCTTTGGTCCTAATGGAGCCCAAATGGACATGTTGGATCCTAATAGAGTCCAAATGGACTTTTTAGGTCATAAAGGACCTAACTGGGTCAATTTGTACTTCTTTGGTCATATTAGATCCCAAATGGACTTGTTTGATCCTAATAGATCCCAAATGGACTTGTTAGGTCATATAGGTCCTAATGGAGTCCATCTTAGGTCATATAGGACCTAACTCGGTCAATTTGTACTTCTTTGGTCCTATTGGAGCCCAAATGGACTTGTTTGTTCCTAATAGAGCCCAAATGGACTTTTTAGGTCCTATAGGACCTAATTGGGCCAATTTGTACTTCTTTGGTCCTATTGGAGCCTAAATCAACTTGTTTGATCCTAATAGAGCCCAAATAAACTTTTTAGGTCATATAGGACCTAATTGGCCCAATTTGTACTTCTTTGGTCCTAATGGAGGCCAAATGGACTTGTTTGATCCTAATAGAGCCCGAATGGACTTGTTTGATCCTAATAGAGCCCAAATGGACTTTTTAGGTCATAAAGGACCTAACTGTGCCAATTTGTACTTCTTTGGTCCTATTGGAGCCCAAATGGACTTGTTTGATCCTAATAGAGTCAAAATGCACTTTTTAGGTCATATTGGACCTAATCTGGGTCAATTTGTACTTCTTTAGTCCTATTCGAGCCCAAATGGACTTGTTCGATCCTAATAGAGCCCAAATGGATTTTTTATGTCATATAGGACCTAATCTGGGCCAATTTGTACTTCTTTGGTCCTAATGGAGCCCAAATGGACCTGTTTGATCCTAATAGAGCCCAAATGGACCTGTTAGGTCATAAAGGACCTAACTGTACCAATTTGTAATTCTTTGGTCCTATTGGAGCCCAAATGGACTTGTTTGATCCTAATAGAGCCCAAATGGACATTTTAGGTCATATAGGACCTAATTGGGCCAATTTGTACTTCTTTGGTCTCAATGGAGCCCAAATGGACTTGTTTGACCCTAATAGAGCCCAAATGGGCTTGTTTGATCCTAATAGAGCCAAAATGCACTTTTTAGGTCATATAGGACCTAACTGGGCCAATTTGTACTTCGTTGGTCCTATTGGAGCCCAAATGGACTTGTTTGATCCCAATAGAGCCCCAATGGACTTGTTTGATCCTAATAGAGCCCATATGGACTTGTTAGGTCATAAAGGACCTAACTGTGCCAATTTGTACTTCTTTGGTCCTAATGGAGCCCAAATGGACATGTTGGATCCTAATAGAGTCCAAATGGACTTTTTAGGTCATAAAGGACCTAACTGGGTCAATTTGTACTTCTTTGGTCATATTAGATCCCAAATGGACTTGTTTGATCCTAATAGATCCCAAATGGACTTGTTAGGTCATATAGGTCCTAATGGAGTCCATCATAGGTCATATAGGACCTAACTCGGTCAATTTGTACTTCTTTGGTCCTATTGGAGCCCAAATGGACTTGTTTGTTCCTAATAGAGCCCAAATGGACTTGTTAGGTCATAAAGGACCTAACTGTGCCAATTTGTACTTCTTTGGTCCTATTGGAGCCCAAATGGACTTGTTTGATCCTAATAGAGTCAAAATGCACTTTTTAGGTCATATTGGACCTAACTGGGTCAATTTGTACTTCTTTAGTCCTATTCGAGCCCAAATGGACTTGTTTGATCCTAATAGAGCCCAAATGGACTTTTTATGTCATATAGGACCTATCTGGGCCAATTTGTACTTCTTTGGTCCTATTGAAACCCAAATGGACTAGTTTGATCCTAATTGAGCCAAAATGCACTTTTTAGGTCATATAGGACCTAACTAGGCCAATTTGTAATTCTTTGGTCCTATTGGATCCCAAATGGACTTGTTTGATCCTAATAGAGCCCAAATGGACTTTTTTGGTCATATAGGACCTAACTGGGCCAATTTGTACTTCTTTGGTCCTAATGGAGCCGAAATGGACTTGTTTGACCCTAATAGAGCCCAAATGGACTTGTTTGATCCTAATAGAGCCCAAATGGACTTGTTAGGTCATAATGGACCTAACTGGGCCAATTTGTACTTCTTTGGTCCTAATGATGCCCAAATGGACTTGTTCGATCCTAATAGAGCCAAAATGCACTTTTTAGGTCATATAGGGCCTAACTGTGCCAATTTGTACTTCTTTGGTCCAATTGGAGCCCAAATGGACTTGTTTGATCCTAATAGAGCCAAAATGCACTTTTTAGGTCATATAGGACCTAACTGGGTCAATTTGTACTTCTTTGGTCCTATTGGAGCCCAAATGGACTGGTTTGATCCTAATAGATCCCAAATGGACTTTTTATGTCATATACCACCTATCTGGGCCAATTTGTACTTCTTAGGTCCTATTGGAGCCCAAATGGACTTGTTCGATCCTAATAGAGCCCAAATGGATTTTTTATGTCATATAGGACCTATCTGGGCCAATTTGTACTTCTTTGGTCCTATTGAAACCCAAATGGACTTGTTTGATCCTAATTGAGCCAAAATGCACTTTTTAGGTCATATAGGACCTAACTGGGCCAATTTGTAATTCTTTGGTCCTATTGGATCCCAAATGGACTTGTTTGATCCTAATAGAGCCCAAATGGACTTTTTTGGTCATATAGGACCTAACTGGGCCAATTTGTACTTCTTTGGTCCTAATGGAGCCGAAATGGACTTGTTTGACCCTAATAGAGCCCAAATGGACTTGTTTGATCCTAATAGAGCCCAAATGGACTTGTTAGGTCATAATGGACCTAACTGGGCCAATTTGTACTTCTTTGGTCCTAATGATGCCCAAATGGACTTGTTTGATCCTAATAGAGCCAAAATGCACTTTTTAGGTCATATAGGGCCTAACTGTGCCAATTTGTACTTCTTTGGTCCAATTGGAGCCCAAATGGACTTGTTTGATCCTAATAGAGCCAAAATGCACTTTTTAGGTCATATAGGACCTAACTGGGTCAATTTGTACTTCTTTGGTCCTATTGGAGCCCAAATGGACTGGTTTGATCCTAATAGATCCCAAATGGACTTTTTATGTCATATACCACCTATCTGGGCCAATTTGTACTTCTTAGGTCCTATTGGAGCCCAAATGGACTTGTTCGATCCTAATAGAGCCCAAATGGATTTTTTATGTCATATAGGACCTATCTGGGCCAATTTGTACTTCTTTGGTCCTATTGGAGCCCAAATGGACTTGTTTGATCCTAATAGAGCCAAAATGCATTTGTTAGGTCATATAGGACCTAACTGGGCCAATTTGTACTTCTTTTGTCCTAATGGAGCCCAAATGGACTTGTTTGATCCTAATAGAGCCCAAATGGACTTTTTAAGTCATAAAGAACCTAACTGTGCCAATTTGTACTTCTTTGGTCCTATTGAAACCTAAATGGACTTGTTTGATCCTAATAGAGCCAAAATGCACTTTTTAGGTCATATAGGACCTAACTGGGCCAATTTGTACTTCTTTGGTCCTATTGGAGCCCAAATGGACTTGTATGATCCTAATAGAGCCAAAATGCACTTTTTAGGTCATATAGGACCTAACTGGGCCATTTTGTACATCTTTAGTCCTATTGGAGCCCAAATGGACATGTTTGATCCTAATAGAGCCCCAATGGACTTGTTTGATCCTAATAGAGCCCATATGAACTTGTTAGGTCATAAAGGACCTAACTGGGCCAATTTGTACTTCTTTGGTCCTAATGGAGCCCAAATGGACCTGTTTGATCCTAATAGAGCCCAAATGGACCTGTTAGGTCATAAAGGACCTAACTGTACCAATTTGTACTTCATTGGTCCTATTGGAGCCCAAATGGACTTGTTTGATCCTAATAGAGCCCAAATGGACATTTTAGGTCATATAGGACCTAATTGGGCCAATTTGTACTTCTTTGGTCTCAATGGAGCCCAAATGGACTTGTTTGACCCTAATAGAGCCCAAATGGGCTTGTTTGATCCTAATAGAGCCAAAATGCACTTTTTAGGTCATATAGGACCCTAACTGGGCCAATTTGTACTTCGTTGGTCCTATTGGAGCCCAAATGGACTTGTTTGATCCCAATAGAGCCCCAATGGACTTGTTTGATCCTAATAGAGCCCATATGGACTTGTTAGGTCATAAAGGACCTAACTGTGCCAATTTGTACTTCTTTGGTCCTAATGGAGCCCAAATGGACATGTTGGATCCTAATAGAGTCCAAATGGACTTTTTAGGTCATAAAGGACCTAACTGGGTCAATTTGTACTTCTTTGGTCATATTAGATCCCAAATGGACTTGTTTGATCCTAATAGATCCCAAATGGACTTGTTAGGTCATATAGGTCCTAATGGAGTCCATCTTAGGTCATATAGGACCTAACTCGGTCAATTTGTACTTCTTTGGTCCTATTGGAGCCCAAATGGACTTGTTTGTTCCTAATAGAGCCCAAATGGACTTGTTAGGTCATAAAGGACCTAACTGTGCCAATTTGTACTTCTTTGGTCCTATTGGAGCCCAAATGGACTTGTTTGATCCTAATAGAGTCAAAATGCACTTTTTAGGTCATATTGGACCTAACTGGGTCAATTTGTACTTCTTTAGTCCTATTCGAGCCCAAATGGACTTGTTTGATCCTAATAGAGCCCAAATGGACTTTTTATGTCATATAGGACCTATCTGGGCCAACTTGTACTTCTTTGGTCCTATTGAAACCCAAATGGACTAGTTTGATCCTAATTGAGCCAAAATGCACTTTTTAGGTCATATAGGACCTAACTGGGCCAATTTGTAATTCTTTGGTCCTATTGGATCCCAAATGGACTTGTTTGATCCTAATAGAGCCCAAATGGACTCTTTTGGTCATATAGGACCTAACTGGGCCAATTTGTACTTCTTTGGTCCTAATGGAGCCGAAATGGACTTGTTTGACCCTAATAGAGCCCAAATGGACTTGTTTGATCCTAATAGATCCCAAATGGACTTGTTAGGTCATAATGGACCTAACTGGGCCAATTTGTACTTCTTTGGTCCTAATGATGCCCAAATGGACTTGTTTGATCCTAATAGAGCCAAAATGCACTTTTTAGGTCATATAGGGCCTAACTGTGCCAATTTGTACTTCTTTGGTCCAATTGGAGCCCAAATGGACTTGTTTGATCCTAATAGAGCCAAAATGCACTTTTTAGGTCATATAGGACCTAACTGGGTCAATTTGTACTTCTTTGGTCCTATTGGAGCCCAAATGGACTGGTTTGATCCTAATAGATCCCAAATGGACTTTTTATGTCATATACCACCTATCTGGGCCAATTTGTACTTCTTAGGTCCTATTGGAGCCCAAATGGACTTGTTCGATCCTAATAGAGCCCAAATGGATTTTTTATGTCATATAGGACCTATCTGGGCCAATTTGTACTTCTTTGGTCCTATTGGAGCCCAAATGGACTTGTTTGATCCTAATAGAGCCAAAATGCATTTGTTAGGTCATATAGGACCTAACTGGGCCAATTTGTACTTCTTTTGTCCTAATGGAGCCCAAATGGACTTGTTTGATCCTAATAGAGCCCAAATGGACTTTTTAAGTCATAAAGAACCTAACTGTGCCAATTTGTACTTCTTTGGTCCTATTGAAACCTAAATGGACTTGTTTGATCCTAATAGAGCCAAAATGCACTTTTTAGGTCATATAGGACCTAACTGGGCCAATTTGTACTTCTTTGGTCCTATTGGAGCCCAAATGGACTTGTTTGATCCTAATAGAGCCCAAATGGACTTTTTTGGTCATATAGGACCTAACTGGGCCAATTTGTACTTCTTTGGTCCTAATGGAGCCCAAATGGACTTGTTTGACCCTAATAGAGCCCAAATGGACTTGTTTGATCCTAATAGAGCCCAAATGGACTTGTTAGCTCATAATGGACCTAACTGGGCCAATTTGTACTTCTTTGGTCCTAATGGAGCCCAAATGGACTTGTTTGACCCTAATAGAGCCCAAATGGACTTGTTAGGTCGTATAGGACCTATCTGGGTCAATTTGTACTTCTTTGATCCTATTGGAGCCCAAATAGACTTGTTTGATCCTAATAGAGCCAAAATGCACTTGTTAGGTCATAAAGGACCTAACTGGGCCAAATTGTACTTCTTTGATCATAATAGAGCCCAAACGGACTTGTTTGATCCTAATAGAGCCCAAATGGACTTTTTAGGTCATAAAAGAGCTAATTGTGCCAATTTGTACTTCTTTGGTCCTATTGGAGCCCAAATAGACTTGTTTGATCCTAATAGAGCCCAAATGCACTTTTTAGGTCATATAGGACCTAAGTGGGCCAATTTGTACTTCTTTGGTCCTAATGGAGGCCAAATGTACTAGTTTGATCCTAATAGAGCCCCAATGGACTTGTTTGATCCTAATAGAGCTAAAATGCACTTGTTAGGTCATAAAGGACCTAACTGGGCCAATTTGTACTTCTTTGGTCCTATTGGAGCCCAAATGGACTTATTTGATCCTAATAGAGCCCAAATGGACTTTTTAGGTCATATAGGACCTAACTGGGCCAATTTGTACTTGTTTGGTCCTTTTGGAGCCCAAAAGGACTTGTTTGATCCTTATAGAGCAAAAAGGACCTTTTAAGGTCATATAGGAACTAACTGGGCCAATTTGTACTTCTTTGGTCCTATTGGAGCCCAAATGGACTTGTTTGATCCTAATAGAGCCAAACTGGACATTTTAGGTCATATAGGACCTAACTGGGCCAATTTGTACGTCTTAGGTCCTAATGGAGCCCAAATGGACTTGTTTGATCCTATTAGAGCCCAAATGGACTTTTTAGGTCTTATAGGACCTAACTGGGCCAATTTGTACATCTTTGGTCCAATTGGAGCCCAAATGGACTTGTTTGATTTTAATAGAGCCAAAATGCACTTTTTAGGTCATATAGGACCTAACTGGGCCAATTTGAACTTCTCTGATCCTATTGGAGCCCACACGGGCTTGTTTGATCCTAACAGAGCCAAAATGCACTTGTTAGGTCATATAGGACCTAACTGGGCCAATTTGTACTTCTTTGGTCCAAATGGAGCCCAAATGGACTTGTTTGACCCTAATAGAGCCCAAATGGAATTGTTAGCTCATATAGGACATAACTGGGCCAATTTGTACTTCTTTGATCCTATTGGAGCCCAAATGGACTTGTTCGATCCTAATAGAGCCCAAATGGACTTTTTAGGTCATATAGGACCTAACTGGACCAATTTGTACTTCTTTGGTCCTATTGGAGCCCAAATGGACTTGTTTGATCCTAATAGAGCCCAAATGGTCTTTTTTGGTGATATAGGACCTAACTGGGCCAATTTGTACTTCTTTGGTCCTAATGGAGCCCAAATGGACTTGTTTGACCCTAATAGAGCCCAAATGGACTTGTTTGATCCTAATAGAGCCCAAACGGACTTGTTAGGTCATAATGGACCTAACTGGGCCAATTTGTACTTCTTTGGTCCTAATGGAGCCCAAATGGACTTGTTTGACCCTAATAGAGCCCAAATGGACTTGTTAGGTCATATAGGACCTATCTGGGTCAATTTGTACTTCTTTGATCCTATTGGAGCCCAAATGGACTTGTTTGATCCTAAAAGAGCCAAAATGCACTTGTTAGGTCATATAGGACCTAACTGGGCCAATTTGTACTTCTTTGGTCCTAATAGAACCCAAATGGACTTGTTTGATCCTAATAGAGCCCAAATGGACTTTTTAGGTCATAAAAGACCTAATTGTGCCAATTTGTACTTCTTTGGTCCTATTGGAGCCCAAAGGGACTTGTTTGATCCTAATAGAGCCCAAATGCACTTTTTAGGTCATATAGGACCTAAGTGGACCAATTTGTACTTCTTTGGTCCTAATGGAGGCCAAATGTACTTGTTTGATCCTAATAGAGCCCCAATGGACTTGTTTGATCCGAATAGAGCCAAAATGCACTTGTTAGGTCATATAGGACCTAACTGGGCCAATTTGTACTTCTTTGGTCCTAATGGAGCCCAAATGGACTTGTTTGACCCTAATAGAGCCCAAATGGACTTGTTAGGTCATATAGGACCTATCTGGGTCAATTTGTACTTCTTTGATCCTATTGGAGCCCAAATGGACTTGTTTGATCCTAAAAGAGCCAAAATGCACTTGTTAGGTCATATAGGACCTAACTGGGCCAATTTGTACTTCTTTGGTCCTAATAGAACCCAAATGTACTTGTTTGATCCTAATAGAGCCCAAATGGACTTTTTAGGTCATAAAAGACCTAATTGTGCCAATTTGTACTTCTTTGGTCCTATTGCAGCCAAAGGGACTTGTTTGATCCTAATAGAGACCAAATGCACTTTTTAGGTCATATAGGACCTAAGTGGACCAATTTGTACTTCTTTGGTCCTAATGGAGGCCAAATGTACTTGTTTGATCCTAATAGAGCCCCAATGGACTTGTTTGATCCGAATAGAGCCAAAATGCACTTGTTAGGTCATAAAGGACCCAATCGGGGCCAATTTGTACTTCTTTGGTCCTATTGGAGCCCAAATGGACTTGTTTGATCCTATTAGAGCCAAAATGCACTTTTTAGGTCATATAGGACCTAATCGGGCCAATTTATACTTTGGTCGTATTGGAGCCCAAATGGACTTGTTTGATCCTAATAGAGCCCAACTGGACATTTTAGGTCATATAGGACCTAACTGGGCCAATTTGTACATCTTAGGTCCTAATGGAGCCCAAATGGACTTGTTTGATCCTAATAGAGCCCAAATGGACTTTTAGGTCTTATAGGACCTAACCGTGCTAATTTGTACTTCTTTGGTCCAATTGGAGCCCAAAAGGACTTGTTTGATCCTAAACAGAGCCAAAATGCACTTTTTAGGTCATATAGGACCTAACTGGGCCAATTTGTACTTCTTTGGTCCTATTGGAGCCCAAATTGGCTTGTTTGACCCTAATAGAGCCCAAACGGATTTTTTAGGTCATATAGGACCTAACTGGGCCAATTTGTACTTCTTTGGTCCTAATGGAGCCCAAACGGACTTGTTTGATCCTAATAGAGCCCAAATGGACTTTTTAGGTCATATAGGACCTATCTGGGCCAATTTGTACTTCTTTGGTCCTATTGGAACCCAAATGGACTTGTTTGATCCTAATAGAGCCAAAATGCACTTGTTAGGTCATATAGGACCTAACTGGGCCAAATTGTACTTCTTTGATCATAATAGAGGCCAAATGGACTTGTTTGATCCTAATAGAGCCCAAATGGACTTTTTAGGTCATAAAAGAGCTAATTGTGCCAATTTGTACTTCTTTGGTCCTATTGGAGCCCAAATGGACTTGTTTGAACCTAATAGAGCCCAAATGCAGTTTTTAGGTCATATAGGACCTAAGTGGGCCAATTTGTACTTCTTTGGTCCTAATGGAGGCCGAATGTACTAGTTTGATCGTAATAGAGCCCCAATGGACTTGTTTGATCCTAATAGAGCTAAAATGCACTTGTTAGGTCATAAAGGACCTAACTGGGCCAATTTGTACTTCTTTGGTCCTATTGGAGCCCAAATGGACTTGTTTGACCCTAATAGAGCCCAAATGGACTTGTTAGGTCATTTAGGACCTATCTGGGTCAATTTATACTTCTTTGATCCTATTGGAGCCCAAATGGACTTGTTTGATCCTAAAAGAGCCAAAATGCACTTGTTAGGTCATATAGGACCTAACTGGGCCAATTTGTACTTCTTTGGTCCTAATAGAGCCCAAATGGACTTGTTTGATCCTAATAGAGCCCAAATGGACTTTTTAGGTCATAAAAGACCTAATTGTGCCAATTTATACTTCTTTGGTCCTAATAGAGCCCAAATGCACTTTTTAGGTCATATAGGACCTAAGTGGGCCAATTTGTACTTCTTTGGTCCTAATGGAGGCCAAATGTACTTGTTTGATCCTAATAGAGCCCCAATGGACTTGTTTGATCCGAATAGAGCCAAAATGCACTTGTTAGGTCATAAAGGACCTAACTGGGCCAATTTGTACTTCTTTGGTCCTATTGGAGCCCAAATGGACTTGTTTGATCCTATTAGAGCCAAAATGCACTTTTTAGGTCATATAGGACCCAATGGGCCAATTTATAATTCTTTGGACGTATTTGAGCCCAAATGGACTTGTTTGATCCTAATAGAGCCCAACTGGACATTTTAGGTCATATAGGACCTAACTGGGCCAATTTGTACATCTTAGGTCCTAATGGAGCCCAAATGGACTTGTTTGATCCTAATAGAGCCCAAATGGACTTTTTAGGTCTTATAGGACCTAACTGGGCTAATTTGTACTTCTTTGGTCCAATTGGAGCCCAAAAGGACTTGTTTGATCCTAACAGAGCCAAAATGCACTTTTTAGGTCATATAGGACCTAACTGTGCCAATTTGTACTTCTTTGGTCCTATTGGAGCCCAAATTGGCTTGTTTGACCCTAATAGAGCCCAAACGGATTTTTTAGGTCATATAGGACCTAACTGGGCCAATTTGTACTTTTTTGGTCCTAATGGAGCCCAAATGGACTTGTTTGATCCTAATAGAGCCCAAATGGACTTTTTAGGTCATATAGGACCTATCTGGGCCAATTTATACTTCTTTGGTCCTATTGGAACCCAAATGAACTTGTTTGATCCTAATAGAGCCAAAATGCACTTGTTAGGTCATATAGGACCTAACTGGGCCAAATTGTACTTCTTTGATCATAATAGAGCTCAAATGGACTTGTTTGATCCTAATAGAGCCCAAATGGACTTTTTAGGTCATAAAAGAGCTAATTGTGCCAATTTGTACTTCTTTGGTCCTATTGGAGCCCAAATGGACTTGTTTGATCCTAATAGAGCCCAAATGCACTTTTTTGGTCATATAGGACCTAAGTGGGCCAATTTGTACTTCTTTGGTCCTAATGGAGGCCAAATGTACTTGTTTGATCCTAATAGAGCCCCAATGGACTTGTTTGATCCGAATAGAGCCAAAATGCACTTGTTAGGTCATAAAGGACCTAACTGGGTCAATTTGTACTTCTTTGGTCCTATTGGAGCCCAAATGGACTTGTTTGATCCTATTAGAGCCAAAATGCACTTTTTAGGTCATATAGGACCTAACTGGGCCAATTTATACTTCTTTGGTCGTATTGGAGCCCAAATGGACTTGTTTGATCCTAAAGGAGCCCAACTGGACATTTTAGGTCATATAGGACCTAACTGGGCCAATTTGTACATCTTAGGTCCTAATGGAGCCCAAATGGACTTGTTTGATCTTAATAGAGCCCAAATGGACTTTTTAGGTCTTATAGGACCTAACTGGGCTAATTTGTACCTCTTTGGTCCAATTGGAGCCCAAAAGGACTAGTTTGATCCTAACAGAGCCAAAATGCACTTTTTAGGTCATATAGGACCTAACTGGGCCAATTTGTACTTCTTTGGTCCTATTGGAGCCCAAATTGGCTTGTTTGACCCTAATAGAGCCCAAACGGATTTTTTAGGTCATATAGGACCTAACTGGGCCAATTTGTACTTCTTTGGTCCTAATGGAGCCCAAATGGACTTGTTTGATCGTAATAGAGCCCAAATGGACTTTTTAGGTCATATAGGACCTATCTGGGCCAATTTGTACTTCTTTGGTCCTAATGGCACCCAAATGGACTTGTTTGATCCTAATAGAGGCAAAATGCACTTGTTAGGTCATATAGGACCCAATCGGGCCAAATTGTACTTCTTTTGATCATAATAGAGCCCAAATGGACTTGTTTGATCCTAATAGAGCCCAAATGGACTTTTTAGGTCAAAAAAGAGCTAATTGTGCCAATTTGTTGTTTTCTCGGTATTGGAGCCCAAATGGACTTGTTTGATCCTAATAGAGCCCAAATGCAGTTTTTAGGTCATATAGGACCTAAGTGGGCCAATTTGTACTTCTTTGGTCCTAATGGAGGCCAAATGTACTAGGTTGATCCTAATAGAGCCCCAATGGACTTGTTTGATCCTAATAGAGCTAAAATGCACTTGTTAGGTCATAAAGGACCTAACTGGGCCAATTTGTACTTCTTTGGTCCTATTGGAGCCCAAATGGACTTGTTTGACCCTAATAGAGCCCAAATGGACTTGTTAGGTCATATAGGACCTACCTGGGTCAATTTGTACTTCTTTGATCCTATTGGTTCCCAAATGGACTTGTTTGATCCTAAAAGAGCCAAAATGCACTTGTTAGGTCATATAGGACCTAACTGGGCCAATTTGTACTTCTTTGGTCCTAATAGAGCCCAAATGGACTTGTTTGATCCTAATAGAGCCCAAATGAACTTTTTAGGTCATAAAAGACCTAATTGTGCCAATTTGTACTTCTTTGGTCCTGTTGGAGCCCAAATGGACTTGTTTGATCCTAACAGAGCCCAAATACACTTTTTAGGTCATATAGGACCTAAGTGGGCCAATTTGTACTTCTTTGGTCCTAATGGAGGCCAAATGTACTTGTTTGATCCTAATAGAGCCCCAATGGACTTGTTGGATCCGAATAGAGCCAAAATGCACTTGTTAGGTCATAAAGGACCTAACTGGGCCAATTTGTACTTCTTTGGTCCTATTGGAGCCCAAATGGACTTGTTTGATCCTATTAGAGCCAAAATGCACTTTTTAGGTCATATAGGACCTAACTGGGCCAATTTATACTTCTTTGGTCGTATTGGAGCCCAAATGGACTTGTTTGATCCTAATAGAGCCCAACTGGACATTTTAGGTCATATAGGACCTAACTGGGCCAATTTGTACATCTTAGGTCCTAATGGAGCCCAAATGGACTTGTTTGATCCTAATAGAGCCAAACTGGACATTTTAGGTCTTATAGGACCTAACTGGGCTAATTTGTACTTCTTTGGTCCAATTGGAGCCCAAAAGGACTTGTTTGATCCTAACAGAGCCAAAATGCACTTTTTAGGTCATATAGGACCTAACTGGGCCAATTTGTACTTCTTTGGTCCTATTGGAGCCCAAATTGGCTTGTTTGACCCTAATATAGCCCAAACGGATTTTTTAGGTCATATAGGACCTAAGTGGGCCAATTTGTACTTCTTTGGTCCTATTGGAGCCCAAATGGACTTGTTTGATCCTAATAGAGCCCAAATGCAGTTTTTAGGTCATATAGGACCTAAGTGGGCCAATTTGTACTTCTTTGGTCCTAATGGAGGCCAAATGTACTAGTTTGATCCTAATAGAGCCCCAATGGACTTGTTTGATCCTAATAGAGCTAAAATGCTCTTGTTAGGTCATAAAGGACCTAACTGGGCCAATTTGTACTTCTTTGGTCCTATTGGAGCCCAAATGGACTTGTTTGATCCTAATAGAGCCCAAATGGACTTTTTAGGTCATATAGGACCTAACTGGGCCAATTTGTACTTCTTTGGTCCTTTTGGAGCCCAAAAGGACTTGTTTGATCCTAATAGAGCCAAAATGCACTTTTTAGGTCATATAGGAACTAACTGGGCCAATTTGTACTTCTTTGGTCCTAATAGAGCCCAAATGGACTTGTTAGATCCTAATAGAGCCAAACTGGACATTTTAGGTCATATAGGACCTAACTGGGCCAATTTGTACGTCTTAGGTCCTAATGGAGCCCAAATGGACTTGTTTGATCCTAATAGAGCCCAAATGGACTTTTTAGGTCATAAAAGAGCTAATTGTGCCAATTTGTACTTCTTTGGTCCTATTGGAGCCCAAATGGACTTGTTTGATCCTAATGGAGCCCAAATGCAATTTTTAGGTCATATAGGACCTAAGTGGGCCAATTTGTACTTCTTTGGTCCTAATGGAGGCCAAATGTACTTGTTTAATCCTAATAGAGCCCCAATGGACTTGTTTGATCCGAATAGAGCCAAAATGCACTTGTTAGGTCATAAAGGACCTAACTGGGCCAATTTGTACTTCTTTGGTCCTATTGGAGCCCAAATGGACTTGTTTGATCCTATTAGAGCCAAAATGCACTTTTTAGGTCATATAGGACCTAACTGGGCCAATTTATACTTCTTTGGTCGTATTGGAGCCCAAATGGACTTATTTGATCCTAAAAGAGCCCAACTGGACATTTTAGGTCATATATGACCTAACTGGGCCAATTTGTACATCTTAGGTCCTAATGGAGCCCAAATGGACTCGTTTGATCCTAATAGAGCCCAAATGGACTTTTTAGGTCTTATAGGACCTAATTGGGCTAATTTGTACCTCTTTGGTCCAATTGGAGCCCAAAAGGACTTGTTTGATCCTAACAGAGCCAAAATGCACTTTTTAGGTCATATAGGACCTAACTCGGCCAATTTGTACTTCTTTGGTCCTATTGGAGCCCAAATTGGCTTGTTTGACCCTAATAGAGCCCAAACGGATTTTTTAGGTCATATAGGACCTAACTGGGCCAATTTGTACTTCTTTGGTCCTAATGGAGCCCAAATGGACTTGTCCGATCCTAATAGAGCCCAAATGGACTTTTAGGTCATATAGGACCTATACGGGCCAATTTGTACTTCTTTGGTCCTATTGGAACCCAAATGGACTTGTTTGATCCTAATAGAGCCAAAATGCACTTGTTAGGTCATATAGGACCTAACTGGGCCAAATTGTACTTCTTTGATCATAATAAAGCCCAAATGGACTTGTTTGATCCTAATAGAGCCCAAATGGACTTTTTAGGTCATAAAAGAGCTAATTGTGCCAATTTGTACTTCTTTGGTCCTATTGGAGCCCAAATGGACTTGTTTGATCCTAATAGAGCCCAAATGCAGTTTTTAGGTCATATAGGACCTAGGTGGGCCAATTTGTACTTCTTTGGTCCTAATGGAGGCCAAATGTACTAGTTTGATCCTAATAGAGCCCCAATGGACTTGTTTGATCCTAATAGAGCTAAAATGCACTTGTTAGGTCATAAATGACCTAACTGGGACAATTTGTACTTCTTTGGTCCTATTGGAGCCCAAATGGACTTGTTTGACACCTAATAGAGCCCAAATGGACTTGTTAGGTCATATAGGACCTATCTGGGTCAATTTGTACTTCTTTGATCCTATTGGTGCCCAAATGGACTTGTTTGATCCTAAAAGAGCCAAAATGCACTTGTTAGGTCATATAGGACCTAACTGGGCCAATTTGTACTTCTTTGGTCCTAATAGAGCCCAAATGGACTTGTTTGATCCTAATAGAGCCCAAATGGACTTTTTAGGTCATAAAAGACCTAATTGTGCCAATTTGTACTTCTTTGGTCCTATTGGAGCACAAAGGGACTTGTTTGATCCTAATAGAGCCCAAATGCACTTTTTAGGTCATATAGGACCTAAGTGGGCCAATTTGTACTTCTTTGGTCCTTATGTAGGCCAAATGTACTTGTTTGATCCTAATAGAGCCCCAATGGACTTGTTTGATCCGAATAGAGCCAAAATGCACTTGTTAGGTCATAAAGGACCTAACTGGGCCAATTTGTACTTCTTTGGTCCTATTGGAGCCCAAATGGACTTGTTTGATCCTATTAGAGCCAAAATGCACTTTTTAGGTCATATAGGACCTAACTGGGCCAATTTATACTTCTTTGGTCGTATTGGAGCCCAAATGGACTTGTTTGATCCTAATAGAGCCCAACTGGACATTTTAGGTCATATAGGACCTAACTGGGCCAATTTGTACGTCTTAGGTCCTAATGGAGCCCAAATTGACTTGTTTGATCCTAATAGAGCCCAAATGGACTTTTTAGGTCTTATAGGACCTAAGTGGGCTAATTTGTACTTCTTTGGTCCAATTGGAGCCCAAAAGGACTTGTTTGATCCTAACAGAGCCAAAATGCACTTTTTAGGTCATATAGGACCTAACTGGGCCAATTTGTACTTCTTTGGTCCTATTGGAGCCCAAATTGGCTTGTTTGACCCTAATAGAGCCCAAACGGATTTTTTAGGTCATATAGGACCTAACTGGGCCAATTTGTACTTCTTTGGTCCTAATGGAGCCCAAATGGACTTGTCCGATCCTAATACAGCCCAAATGGACTTTTAGGTCATATAGGACCTATCTGGGCCAATTTGTACTTCTTTGGTCCTATTGGAACCCAAATGGACTTGTTTGATCCTAATAGAGCCAAAATGCACTTGTTAGGTCATATAGGACCTAACTGGGCCAAATTGTACTTCTTTGATCATAATAGAGCCCAAATGGACTTGTTTGATCCTAATAGAGCCCAAATGGACTTTTTAGGTCATAAAAGAGCTAATTGTGCCAATTTGTACTTCTTTGGTCCTATTGGAGCCCAAATGGACTTGTTTGATCCTAATAGAGCCCAAATGCAGTTTTTAGGTCATATAGGACCTAGGTGGGCCAATTTGTACTTCTTTGGTCTAAAGGAGGCCAAATGTACTAGTTTGATCCTAATAGAGCCCCAATGGACTTGTTTGATCCTAATAGAGCTAAAATGCTCTTGTTAGGTCATAAAGGACCTAACGGGCCAATTTGTACTTCTTTGGTCCTATTGGAGCCCAAATGGACTCGTTTGATCCTAATAGAGCCCAAATGGACTTTTAAGGTCATATATGACCAAACTGGGCCAATTAGTACTTCTTAGGTCCTAATGGAGCCCCAAATGGACTTGTTTTATCCTAATAGAGCCCAATGGACTTTTTAGGTCTTATAGGACCTAACTGGGCTAATTTGTACTTCTTTGGTCCAATTGGAGCCCAAAAGGACTTTTTGATCCTACCAGAGCCAAAATGCACTTTTAGGTCATATAGGACCTAACTGGGCCAATTTATACTTCTTTGGTCCTATTGGAGCCCAAATGCTTGTTTGACCCTAATATAGCCCAAGCGGATTTTTAGGTCATATAGGACCTAACTGGGCCAATTTGTACTTCTTTGGTCCTAATGGAGCCCAAATGGACTTGTCTTATCATAATAGAGCCCGAATGGACTTTTTGGGTCATATAGGTTCTCCTCAAGGCCAAATTGACTTCTTTAAGTCCCATTGGAAACGAAATGGACTTGTTTGATCCTAATGAGAGCCAAAATGCACTTGTTGGGTCATATAGGACTTTTTGGGCTAAATTGTGCTCTTTGGTCATAATAAAGCCCCGGAATGGACTTGTTTGAGTCCTAAT